>PVJO010012966.1:0-53525 GCA_004026905.1 Hystrix cristata | reverse complement strand
ATAACCCTGTTGATTATGATCATTATGTATATAATGTACCAGTACATGTTCTTGGTAAAAATAAAAATTAAAAAGAAAAAAAGTATTTTCTCTGAAATGGTAAATTGAATCTAAGAATATATTACTTAGTAACACACAACTCTGGAGAACTGTGTGTTCTCTCTTTTGAGGTCATGCCTACATGAATGAGTGTTTCATTTGTACATAGATTTGTGAATGCATACTAACAAATGAGACTAGAAGTCCAAAGTGATGGCTCTGATTACATTCTGCTTAGGGGTATTCTTTCTCCCCTCCTTAAACTACCAAAACATGCATGACTTTACATTTACTTTTGATGTCAATTTGGAAATTGAAAAACTCTGCATTATAGTATAGCTTCCTGTCTTCTCCTGGAAATGAAAAAAAAAAGTATGCTAAGATAACTGTGACTGTGCAGTCTCATGTGGAAATTAGCAGTTAGCACTGGACAACAGCATTTATTCTGGAGATAAGTCTCATGTGATGTTCACCATGATCATCTCCATTCCTTTTATTTTTCTTTCTTTTTTTTCTGCAGAAAGCCTCACCTGGCACATGGTTTATAATTTAGAGCAGTTCTAATTTACTACCTTATGTATCTGTTCTCTGTATTCATTTACTTGAAAATGCTGACATAATACGCTGTTATTTTCACATCACCTATAAGATAATTCAGCAATAACTCTCTGCTCCATTCTTGAGTTGGGAAGTTTTGTCATTAGACATGAATTTGTGGATGAAAAAATTGTCAAATGTCTATTGCAAAATATTGACATTTGAAGCACAGAGGGAATTAGATATTACCATGTTGCCGGAACCTGACAGGTCATATTGGATTAATTATCAGATTGGCTTTTTGTCACCTGTCATAGTAGGTCATACAGCACCAGTGTAAATCATGATGCATGCCTCCTGGTCATGTTTTCATTTACTTTTTCCTTTTTTTCAAGTTTTCATTAATGCTTTCCCTTGATTTTATTTTACTGAAAAAATTACATTAGAAAACAAACAAAAATATAAAAATTAAAAGAAACTACTCAACAACTCTTATTTTTACCTTTCTATTTTTCATCATATTTTAATGATTATAACTAATGTGGCCAAAATTTTACATTTCCGTATCCAGTGTTTTTAAAACCTATTTCCACACTTATTTAAAATATATATTTAATGAGCAATCATTATGATGAATTATGTTCTAATTCGTACAGTGGTGACTCTGTTTAAATTGTTTTATGATTTGGGTGAATATGGTGGCAGTTGGGTTTGTGCAGGGAAGATGGTCGTGGTCATGTTTGTCATCTGATGTGGAGTTTGTAAACTGAAGCAAAATTTTGCCAAATGCTTTTGTTCGCCATCTGAACTGTTTGCAAACAGAAGCATTTATGCACCGAGGTATTACAGTACTAAGCATAAAAGCATCAATAAATCAAAATAAACTGTTTATTCTATTGTAGAAGATACATGGTGACCGAAAAAATAATAAGTCAATCACATAACATAGTATATAATTTTAAGCATAATGAAAAATAAAATTGAGAGAATAGCAGAGTAAGAATTAAACTTTTAATAGGCTTGCCGGGAAATAAGCTTTTAACATGAAATTAACTCTTCAGTTATGATCTGTTGGAACTGAAGGAACTTAGTTGTACAAACGACACCTAGTTATATACTCATTCATTATTACTTTGAAATATGCATTTTATGTATTTTATTTACATAATTTACCACAGTTCATTTTACAATTACTATATTGCTGAACTTTCATATGGTTGGAAATGCTACAATTTAAAAAAAAAGACACAAAAAACATCAAAAGATATATAAACCTGGATAATAAGGTTATTAAATACCTAGTTAAAAGGTCTTTGAGCTACCCATCTAGGATGTGTGCATTTCAAGTTATATATGATACATGTGATATGATATGATAACTAGCAAGTGCCAACAATTCCTGGCATTATTACTATTATTCCGTTAATGTATTTACTATTACTACTCACTACTCCTGCATTCTAGGTTTCATTGTGAGCATTTGTTATTTCTCGGGTTTATATAGAATACATTCATTATTTTATTTAATATTTCCTAAAAAAACTTGAAATTAGTAAGATTATCCTCAGTTTACTGATTAGGGTGTTAAGATTCATATATGTGAACTGACTTACCTTAAGGGCCAGCTGCGACTCACTTCTGGGAAAGTAAACTAAGTAGTAAAAAGTAATATAAGATGAATATTTACAGATCTTAAATATAGTGGATGTTATTAATTAATATTTTTAAGTAGCTACTATATTTCATCTACGACTAGACTCATTTTCATGTACTTTTCTCCTCACCCAGAAGTACTGAGAATAAATGACCTATATCAAAGATTTCAAGCTTTTTATCTTCTAAGGTTAATACTCAGACTTATTGAGATTACGAGAAGCTTTGTTTATGTAAGTTATATGCCATGATATCTACCATATTAAAAATAAAATAGATCTTTAAAAATATTTACCTATAAATTCATTTCAAAACAACACTATAATTCATTATATGATAACACATAAAAGATATTCTATAGGAAAATGTCTATATTTTCCAAAACAGTAATCCTGAAATGCATGCCGTTGTTCTGTTTTTTGTGTCTTTGATGTCACGCTTCATGAGTACAACTGGATTCTTATATCTGCTTCTGCATTCATTGTACTTCAAAACATCACACCACACAGTTTCGCATAACTTCATGTATGCTCAAGAAAGAATGAATGAGGCATCTTAGCATTATGAAGAAAATCGTTGTGACCTGAAGCACTGCCTGAATCAGAGATGGTTCTTGAAGTAATGCTATTCTAAGTAAAACCATGTGAGATGATGTGGAAAAGCACTTTAAAGAAAATGAAAGGAGATTATAAAGGGCAGATGAAACAATCTAGTTGCTATTGTATAGGAAAAAGGCTAATATTGTCAAGTGAAATCATTAGACTCAATTATTAATGGAAATATGTTATGATGTACTTATTTCAACATAAATGTGTCACATAAACAATCCAGGAACTATTAATGTAAAACAAAGAAGCTGAACTTTCCAAGCTCACACCCAACATCCAGATTCCATTATTTTACAAAACAATGATATCTTTTAGATGTCTTCCAATTCTCATGTTTATAGAGAGTAGGGGATAGCTAAACATAGGAATAGTAACAAATGAAGGAACCACGCTCATCTGACATATCGACTGTGTTTATGGTTTAGATATAAAATGTTCCCCTAAAGCTTTATGTCTTCAGCAGTGAGCTTTTAGAAGGTGTTTGCATAATGTGGGCTGAATTTGACTGAATGGGGCTCATTACTAAGCCTAAAAATAATGGAGACAAAAGTCCAAATGGAATAGCAAAGACTGGAACTCACTGAAGAAAAAGGAAGACTTCCTTCTTATTTCTCTATTTATTTAGTTCAGGCTATAAGCCTATTGCTTAGTGCCACACACATCTGGAGTAGATCTTTCTCCCCCAATAATGTCGATTACCCACAGACACACTCAGAGCTTTACTAATCTGTGAAGCAGTTCTTACTCAAGTCAAGAGGATACATCACAATTAAAAATCACAGTCCATCTCTTGTCACTTTGACAAATGGAAGCACCTCTTTAAACCACACTAAATCTCCAAATAAAATAACAAGTTCATAATTCTGCCTAACATGATACAGCCATCCTGCATACAAACAAAAACGCAGTAATTCCCTTCCTAGGCTAGCAGACAAAGTTTTTCTTTGGATACACTTACTCTTCTCCTAACATTCCACCGCTTAAGCAGTATAATACAGATTTAATAATATTTAAGAACTTATATAAGTCAATCATCATTATGTTACAAAGAAAGCAATCAAAGATACCTGCCTAATATACATGTGTATATGCACAACCATATTAACAAAATAGGAAAAAGTACTCATGACAATTACAACCTCATTTCTGTAACTGGTCACATGGTCATACCTGGTATACATAACTACCTTCTACTCCACTTTCTGCAATCCTTTGTTCTTCAGCAAGCTCCCCAGCAGGTTTTAGTTCTTTACCTAGCAAGGTGACCATACATTCATCCCTGAAGTTTCTGGGCCATTTGCTGTCATATCAGCATTGGGCTGTTATAGTTTGCCATTGGCCATTATAACAAGAAGCAGTAATCCTAGGAAACACCCTTCAGAAATCTTCTGTATTCCAAATATATTCTTCCTTATCTCCATTGAGGTGTAATAGCCCAATTTGCCCTTGGTAGTCTGACTCAATCACTCCGTCCAACACCATAACTCCCATTTTAGTTTGTTTACTGAGAGACATGAGGAGCCCAAAATGATCAGGAGGAGGTCTTAGCCTCCACTTCTGTGGAGTCATTGTTCTGCTTCTTGGTAAGCTTTTCCCTCTCTATAACCAAGAATAAGGTCAGCAAAGAATAAGGTCGCCGGAAAAGGAAGCAAAAATTTTGCAAGTGAGTTACTAGGAGTAATAGTGAGTGGCACCATTCCATTTCCGCCCCTTGATTCCTGGCCCTGTGCATCTTGGCTATAAGAGAATAAGTATAGTACCATATACATTGGATGCTGATTCAAAGCATAAACAGCCTTGTGGAGAATACTGCTACAGCTGTGCATGGTACTGCCATCTAGCTGGCACTATAATTGCATCTTCAGTAGGCTGTTCCACATAGAAATAGAAAAGTAATCTCATAAGAATTTAGGACCATAATGTCTCCAGCCTAGTCAGATTCCTCCCAAACATCTATATCTCAATTTATAGGATCCCATTATTTTCTGATCACTTTCACTTCAGATACAAGTCAAGAGTGAGCTTTAAACTTGATCTGAACCAAGATACATCATGTACAGGTACAAAATAACCATGATAAATGTGATCATTATGTATACAATGTACCAATACATGTTCTTGGTAAAAAAAAAAAAAAAAAGCAAAACATAAAAAACTCGATCTTGAATCAGCCAATTGCATGACGAAGACATGTGTTTAAGTATTGTCAACTTCAGCCATATGGCTAATGGAGATTTGTCTTCAGGATAATTTAGAAGGCTTTAGATTCTTTATGTGTTTGTAGAGTTGTAAATTTGAATATTTGTGGTTCTTGTTTTCCTTTATTAATTTGTCTTCACATTTAGAAGTCTTTAGGTTTTCTGGAGCTCATGATTTACTAGTTTGTCCAACATACTAACAGCAACAAGCCAACACCATTCGGTATTTTTTCCAATAATGTTCAAAAGTATTGCATATAAAGTAGTCACTAATTCTCTTCTATCTCACAAGCAATTGTCTTCTATGTTGCATATTAAAGAGTCCACAACACAGTTTATAAATACTCTTTACTAGAAGCAAGACCATGACAACTTTAAATCTCATCAAATTAGAGAGCAAATTCTATGAACTACTAAATCAATGAGAGAAATTTATCCTTACAATTATATTTCTCTAGAACTACTCCTGCTACCAAATTCTGCATTAGTTAGGGTTTTCTAGAGGAGAAGATTTAATATAAAGTATATGTGTGAGTATACGAAAGATTTATGAGGTAGGCTTACAGGATTAGAATTGGAAGAATCCCAGTGCCCATCTGTTGGATCAGAGAAAGAAGAATCCAGAATGGCTGTCTGCCCCTTGTAGCACTTTAAGATTCAGTAGAGGTCTAAGATCAAAGGGCTGGAACTCCCTGCAATCACTGGTGCCAGTCTATGTCAGAGTGCCAAAGACTCTGAGTTGGAAGGCTGAAGAGTCTGTGCTGCAAGCCTGAAGGAAATTAACACCAACATCTGAGGTGATGGTGATGACTGGAGCTCCTATGTAGCAAAGGCAGACTTCCTTCTTTCCCTTTTTATTTCTTGCAGGTTACAGGCCTATTGGTTGGCACCACCCAGGTCCAGGTTGAATCAAAGCTCCTCAGTTTGCTAACACATGTCAATCATTCAGAGACATGCCCAGACATTAACTAATCTGCTAGGTGGCTCTTACTCAAGTCAAGCTACTCAGAGCCCTCTGTAGCCATGGTCTATGGGGACCTAGCTAGTGTTCCAGCTGTCTAAAGACCTTGATGTCATTCATGTAATGCTGGTTTTGGGGACTTGCAGAATACGGGTTGTGGGGTCAGGGAGGCTTCCACCCAGATTTCAGAGGAAGGCCTAAGAGGGCAGGCAGTATGTCCTTGAGAGGGCAAGGCATGAAGCTGTCAGAGCTCATCGTTTTCTGCTTCCTGGCCACCATGATGTGAGCAACTTTTGTCCACCAGACTCTTCCAGCATACCGTTCCTGCCTTGGAACTAGCTGACTATGGGCTGAAAATGTGACTCAAAATAAATTGATACTTTTTTTTAAAATCGTGGGTATTGGCTATTTTGTCCCAGCAATGAGAAAGCGACTAAGACACTGATCTTATCAAAGACAGTCTCTAAAATTTCAGTGCCAAACAGATACATTTAAGATGAAATAACAGATACAAAGGAATTGGGGTTCAGTCTTTAGTCCCTAGACTATCAGAATGGAAGCCCTTTAACAGATAGAAGTGATTTTTAAGCCATGTAACCCAGAAAGATGCATAGAAGATGGAATTCATTCTGAAGTAAAGTGAAACAGTGGAGCCCAGAACCACACAAGCTGTATTCTTCCCATTTGGGGGACAGTTTGTACTCAATTATTACTTTTTGCAGTTACCAGTTTACCTGAATTTCTTACCATTTACACATATTTTTGTACCCATTCGGCTTCTCTGTTCTCACTGTTACTGAACCATTTGGGGATTTTTTTCAATTAATTGAGCTAGGTCCATTTCCAAACTACATTTCTAATATCTAGTTATAAAATAAGCAATATTTTCTGAGTGAAATGGCTCCTGTCTATTGTTCTTTTATCAAATGGGCATCCTTTCCTGCTTTTTCTACTTTAAAAAATTAGACAAGAAAATTTTAGCCTATCTGTCAAAACTCCACTTCCCCTAAAAAATAGAGTTCTTAACAATTTAAGAGTGAAAACATGTATCATTTTGTATTACATAATCAAATATAACCTTATGCTTTAGGTGCCTTGAAAAATGTAATTCGATGGTATTAATCTCCTTCTAAACAATCTGTCCATCAATAGTTGGAATGAATATCCTTCTAAACAATCTGTCCATAGCTCTTGCTATAAAAATGATAAAAATTTACCAAACTGAAATAACTGAATATGTGCTAATTCCTTTAATAATGAGAAACAACAGAAAAGCAGAAAAAGTAGCAAGAACATAAAAACGAATCGTGCTAAATATGTAGATTAACCCCAAGAGTCAAAGTTTTCCAAGGCTAGTTCTCCATATTTTTTCTTCTGCTTTATGACCGAAGCTAAGGCAAAGTTTCTTGTTTTTATCGTGTAAGTAAAATAGTTCATGCTAAATTCATTCATAGTTGTTTCACTTTTTTCATTGTTACAGCTATTCTGAATGGGAATTTCTCTTCATAATATGTAACCAATTATCATTAGAATACAGGACATTTAATTATTTAGGAAACTTAATTAACTATGCTAATAAATTACAATTTATTTTTCATGCTTCTTTTATCTAGTTCAACATGTGCAATTATGTAGCCAGCAAAGAGTGCAATTTTGTCAAAATATTGTTACCTTTGTTATTTTAAGTGGGTTATTTCACTACAATTACTTCCAAGACTATGCTTAAATCATGGATTTGAGAATATATATTCTCAGGGCTTAATTGTATTTGTTTCCCTCTAATTTATTTTCTCCCAATAAAGAGAAGGTAGGCACTAAGTTAAAAATATCAAACAATATAGAAGATAATAAATAGATCAAATGTGAGCTCTTTCCCTTCCCCACTCATTGACCATTCTTCATAAAATAATCACTGCTAACCTCGTTTTTTCTCTCAAGGATGTTTTTGTTTGTTATCGTTCTCTTCTTTTTCACTTCTTCAAGTGCAGAAAAACCTTCAAAACTTGGTTTAATTTACTCTGATTGCTTTCTATCACCTGTGCATGTTTCAAAGCATTATGATTCCATTTAGAATGGTTTTAAAAGTTCTCGAGGGTTTAGAAGCGGGGCTTTTGGAAGGTGATTGGATAAGGGGGGCCGATACTCATACTATATTCATCAGTGGATTGATCCATTAATGAGTTCATAGCTAAATGTGCTGTCCAGTTGGGCTTGGTCGGAAGAGGCAGATTGATGGGGGTGTAACTCTGAAGGGTAATGTCTCCCTCCCTGGCTGCGCATCCTTCATTCTGTTTCCTATCTGCCATGATGTGAGCCGCTTTCCCCTGCTATGTTGTGTCTTGACCTTTTTGCTTTGAAGCTGACTAACCCTGGACTGAATCTTCCTTGAGTCAAAATAAGTCTCTCCCCCTTTAAGTTTTAGAGTTCAGGTTTCAGGTATTTTGTCACAGTGACTAACACACAGAGGAAACCATGTGTTTTCTTACCAACAAGGGCTCTGGAGTAAGGCTGTAAGGGCAACAATCCTGGCTCTTCTGCCTATAGGCTGTCAGATTTGGGCCATTTTCTCAATGCTCTATTTTGTGGTTCCTCATCAGTAAAATAGGGACACTCATAGTAACTCCTCCCCCATGGTTATGATGAGAATTAAATGAATTATGTACCTTAAGCATGGTTATGAGCTAGATTGATATATATTAATTATATAGTTCATATATTACATATATTATGTAGTATATTGCTGTATAATATTTTAAAATATTGTACATTATTATATTAAAGTGTTTATGAATACCTATTACAGAGTAGGCACTCTAAGAACTGGCTGTGTTTGTTAATCCACTCCACAAATATTGTTGAAGTTCCATTTAATGAAACTAGGTCCCAGTTCAAGTCTTAGTACCTTCTAGTTGTATTCAAATTTCCTGTTTCTACTGCCAAATCTATAACATGAAGGACTATCTTCATGTTATCTTCATTACATACACTCTAAGCCATTTTACTCTAAGCACCTGATCAATGGATTTGTAGGTTATATAAATTTTTTGAGAAGATGAAACCTCACAAAAAACGTCGAGAGGTATCTTGCTTGCAAACTCTCTTCAAGAAAATTGTGACTGTAGATAGTATTAATAATGCAAGCAGGAGAGAATGAGGAAACTATGTTTCAGTAGGCAGGGCTCTACCTCAGTCTGGTTGTATTATGTGTTAGGAGAATCAGAAAAAAAAAGCTAAAGACTACAAGTTGAAATATTAGTACAAATCATAAATTGTGAGAGACATGTATTATGGTTCAATAAAAGTGCTGTATAGATGTGAACAATTAATTACAGTTGGCAAGCACTAAAAGGAAGAATAACAGTGGAGATGTACTCTCAACGTTAAATAACTTTGTTAATGAAAAAATGAGAAAAACTGGATATTTCTAAGAGTTCATTGACTATAATAATAAAATATCTGGGCTAAAAGTAAAAAGATTATAACATATGTATGAAAGTTAAACTGGATTGTCAACTTGCTTGGTTTGAGAGCCACCTACAGGATTAGTAAAGCACAGTTAGGGCTGTGTGGACGGGTCATGCGGGCATGAACTTGGGGTCTGTATCTGTTCCCTTGCCCCTTCCTTCTGGCCCTTTCTCCTTCTCTGCTTCCCGGCCACCATGAAGTGAGAAGCTTTACCTCATTATCCCATTTGACTTGATGCCCTACCTTAAAGGACTGAGTCTTCTGAAACTATGAACCAAATTATACCTCTCCATTTTTTTTTGGGGGGGGGGTCAGGGTTGGGTGCTGGGGATCAAACTCAGGGCCTTGCATTTGCTAGGCAAGCGCTTTACCACTGAGCTAAATTCCCAACCCCAACCCTCCTTCTCCACATTTAAATTGTGGGTATAAGGTATTTTGTCTCAGCAATGGGAAACCTGAGTAATACTTGTGGAATTCATTGGTAGATAAGGCCATCAGAGGAATAAACATTGAGTCACAGGGCCACAAAATGCCTAGCAGTTGTTACTGAATACAACTAAGGTTAGAAAAACAAAGTTTATTAAATACAGCAAACTTCTTAGCATTATGAAACAATGTAGGAATAACTGTGAAGATCCTTTATACAGAACACATTTTATGAGTGTTTAATGATACAGTTCTTAAGTACTATTCAACTCCAGATGAGTTGTACTTCTTTTTCTTTAGTGAAAGCTCATGGTCCAATTTGTCCTTTCCTGTGTTAACAGAACCCTACCAGGCACAGTCTATAGAGAGGTATTACTTTTATATATTCATTTGGAAATAATTTTAGGCTCATGTAAACATTCAAAATGCTCCACAAAATGTTCACATATACCTTTCACTCAGATTTCCATAATGTTAAAATTTTATATAACCATAGTATAATATAAAAATGGTGAAATCAATGTTGCTACAGTAGTTCAGTGGTGTAACACATAACAATGTGGTTTGGTCAATAATGGTCCATATATGTAATAATTGTCCCAAAAGCTTATTTTGGAGTTGAAAAGTTGTTACCTAGTGATAGTGTAACCACTGTAACATTATAGCATAATGCATTACTCACCTATTTGTAGTAATGCTGGTATAAGCAAACCTCACATACTGCCAAACATGTAGAATACATATCACTAAAACAGGTTATAATGTGATCGTGATAATAAAAACTATTTTACCAATTTATGTATTTACTCTGCTTGTGATTATATTATACTCCTGTTTATAAAAAAAAGTTTACTGTAAAATATGTTTATTATGTCAACAGAAGCTTCACATATCTCAGTTTATCAGGTGTCCATTGCATCACTTCCCCCTTGCTTGATTTAATATCGTGTTCTTTTATTCAGTATGGCCACTGAAACAAAAGGTTATGTGTGGCGTGTGTGTGTGTGTATGTGTATGTGTGTGTGTACCATGTTACCCGAGTGTGCAGTAAAATATACCACCTAGCTCTGTACCCTCCATGATGTGCACATAGAGTTGTACACTATGATTTGCACAATGATGAAATGTCCTAAATATCCTCAATATTAAGTAGTGTGTGATGGCATTATCTGATCTATAGACTTTATTGAATTTTACCATTTTTCTCATATCACATTTAGATGCCAGTGTCCAATCCAGAGTTCCACATTACAATTCAGTTTTCACATGTCCTTTGTCTCCAACAAGATTTAACAGTTTTTGAATCATTCCTTGCCTTTCGTGACTTTATTATCTCGGATGAATTTTAATCAGTTGGGATAATCTGGTATTTTCTCATGATTGGACTTATGCATTTTTGTCCAGAATACCATAGAAGGTGTATTGTGCCTTTCTCAGGTACATTATGTCAACGTGTCCTATCAAGAGTGATATATACATTGATGACATGCTTACCATGGGATCTGCCAAGTGTCTCCACTACAGTGTTGTAATTTTTTCCCTCTGTGATGGATACGTATGACCTAGTTTGTTTACTTTGACATTGTACAGATTCATATTTCTCTTCCCACTTTGAGACATTGTAAAGATTCATATTTCTCTTTCTACTTTGATTAAAGACTTTGGAGTCCATCAATAGATCTTGCTTATGACTGATGCCCTTCTTTTATACATAATGATTTTAGCTTTCCCTCATTCTTTTTTTATTTGGTTTGGTTTGGTTTGTTTTGGGTTTTTTTGTTTGTTTGTTTGTTTGTTTTGAGACAGAGTCTTGCTATACAGTTCAGGCTGGGCTTGAATCCACTATGTAGTCCAGGCTGGCCTCAAACTCCTAGTGATCCTCCTGCCTCAGCCTCCTGAATGATACTATTACAGGCATGTGATACTGCGCCAGTCCTCATTTTTTTCATATAATTCATTATAATTCTTCTATAAGAAAGATCTGTCCTCTTTCATTAGGTATTTGTGTATTTAAATAGTCATTTATTTATATCATTACAGACTCATGTATATTTATTTATTCTATGAGATACAATCCAATACTGTCATTTATTTTGCCATTCAAGCCATTTAGCATGGGTTTTGTGTCCGTATACTGTCAGTTTTCATGGTGCTTAGATGAAATGTGTGACACCTACAATATAAAGGAGAAATTTAATTTGTCTCACAGTTTCAAAGGCTTCAGTCCATGGGTGGCTGGCTCCAAGGCAGGAACCTCACCTTGGAAGAACATGGTGAAGAACATAGCTCATTTTCCATGAAGCAGAGATCAGGGGGAGAGTGCCAGAGAGGAAGGGCCAGGAACCAGACAATAGTTCCCAAGTTCACACTTCCATGAGCCAGGCACACCCAGAAATATGCTTTACTAACCACCAAATGGCTCTCAAGCCATTGAGGTGGAAAATCAAGGTTAACACTTCAACGTCCTTTTGACATGTTCTCTTTACTTCAAGTACATTTTAAATCCTAGAAAATATATTTGTGATTTAAAACATTAATCTGGGGTTGAGGATATAGCTCAAGTGGTAGAGTGCTTGCCTTGCAAGCACAAGGTCCTGAGTTCGTTTCCCAGAACCAAAAAAAAAAAAAAAAAAAATTAATCCATTTGTTCTTTTAGTTAAGATGACATCTTTCAATTCACATATGAAAAATGTTTTTTTAAAAGGAACACGTTCTATTGAAATTTTGTGAATAGCTGATAATTTTTCCATTTTGAATATTTCATTACCAAAAACTATTCACCTGTGTCATCTATAAACATAATATCTATTCATTTAACTGGGAAACAAACAAAAAAAGCTATTCAAAATCATGCTGTAAAGTTTCAAAAAATGAAGTTTTACTGTGGTTTTTAAGCTACTTCTTGATATCATAAAAAATGCAATCTTTCTCTTACTTTGTAAGCAATACTTCTGAACACGACCACAGAAGTTTTTCAAAGCAGACTTTTATACAAACTTTTTTAGATAATAGCTATATCAGAAAAAGTAAATAACTGAGTATAGTAAGTAGCATCTATGTAGAATTTTTCTCTTGTAGATCTATGTCCTTTCATGGACTGTCATCTTCTGTTGACATATTATAAAACTATGTAGGAGTAAGTTGATAAACATTGGAACTACTGTGTTCTACAATATCTCAACAATATTTTGGATTTAGGGTTGAGAATATAGCTCACTGGTAGACCACTTCCCTAGGACTGACAAGGCCTTGGTTTTGATTTTCAGCACCACCCAAAGAAAATCAGTTTACTAAAAAATTTCATCAGATTTTTCTCACCAGAATAATTAAAGGGTTTTATGCCACTAACAAACAATATAACAGGGATTTCTAACACAGACAACAGGGATTTCTAAAGATCATGCACTTGTGCACATGTTTCATAATATAAATAATGTAATAAATATGATTATATATTAACAAAGAAAATATAATAAACATATGTGTGCAAAGTATTTATGGGTCCTTTTTTTTTTTTTTTTCGGTGCTGGGGATCGAACTCAGGCCCTTGTGCTTGCCAGGCAAGCACTCTAATCACTGAGCTAAATCCCCAGCCCCTGTGCAAGGTATTTATAATGAGATGAATAACCAAAAAATTTGAAGTGAATGTTCTAAACACTACCTAAAGAATTAAACTTCTACACACAAAATGATATGTGCTCTTGTTTTCTTTTCTCTTCAGTAAAGTCTATTATTTGTGGGAGCTTCAACTTTAAAAGGAAATTTTAAACTCAGTGCTTTTGGCATTGTGCCCTATCAATACGTTTTTGAGGAGCTGAGTTATCTACCAAAGCCACAGAGCTAAGAGGGGACATCACCCTCTACTCTCTGCCAGAAGAGCTGCTCCACCTTCTAGAGCTTCAAACAGAAGCCTCTCAGTTTGCGAAAGGAAAATGTGATCACTTAAAGACAAGATTATGGGGAGCTTCTGAGACAATGACAAATGGTGTTTTTTTCTCGCCAGTGCCTTTATTAAAACACTAATCTAATTTCTTAAATAATGTTATCAGTTTTATAGATTGGGTTTATATTTGTCTATTGGGTGGTTATTTTTGGGTCTTTGAGATAACGCTGGAAATAAAAAGAGAGTGTAAACAATTATAAGAAGATAAGGGGACCGAACATTAGGAATGTATATGTTTCATTGTTTTCCAGAAACATTTCCCTATGTTTGTACAAAGTTAACTGTTCAAAGACACTTCTTACGAAAGCTTTCCGGACTGAGATGATCCTGTTTGCCCTAAATTAATTAAAATATATCCCAAACTGATTCATCTCAATTAAGATTCAGAAATAAATGACAAATTTTTCTAGCATGGACTTTTTCTTTATCTTCTGAAGTTACCAAATGCAGAGAAAATATTACCAATATAAATACCAAGATTTTACATAACACTGTTCACCTTTTCCTTTTAAAATTCATCTTACCTGCTTTAAGAATTAATAAAGATGAAATATTTACATTTCAATGAGCATTTCTCCCTTCATCCCCTTTCATCTTTAATTTGGTCCTGCAGGGTAAGAAATGCTTTCAGCTATGGTATAGATCTCTGAACTTTATAGAAGTCAGATACTACATCATCCTAACAAGAATTCCACTTCAAACATCAAAAAGCACAGAAATATACCCCAAGAGAAAACCTGAAATATCAGACCCAAGTGGGATTGAAGAGTAATTCAAATTAAATTTTGAATTTTGTAGACTTCAGTACAGATGGCCTAGGCAAATGTGTGGACTATTTTACCACCATTTGTAGACCCATCATTAAGAAAAATAGGAAGACAAAAGTTTGTCTCAAGTATCTTCTAATTTATTGTTTCTTTTTCTTTTTTTCATTCAAACTTCTAATCTTGTGAAGTCTCCATTCCAACATGGCTTAAAAACAAAGACAATGATTAGAACCAAGCTTCTCTCTTGTTATTAAATTAGCATTGAACTAGAATTTACTTGGACCAATATCACATATATCACTGTACTATATACTATCAAAAGCACTGCTTTGGAAATTTTATTTTCAAATTTTATCAGATAAAAAGAGATTAAAATTTAAAAAAATATTTAAAGTCATTGTGCTAAAAATTGCTCTAACTGAAGGTGAGACTTCAAATATTCTTTCTCGAATTCTACAGTATGTTGTTATATCACTTTTCCTGGATGAAATTTTGGGGTACTATTGAAAAGTGCAGATTATGCATGGCTTTCCTCAAACAACATGCATGGGAGTTGATACAGAGCAAACACTACAGTCTGACCACTCAGATTTGAATTACAGCCTTAACATTTTTTAGTTATGTAAACCGAGGCACATTTTACTCAATTTCTCTGCTTGTCAATTTCCTGTACAAGAAAATATGCATAAAATAATTTCCAATCATGGATTTACTATGAGAATTCTAAAGTTATTTATGTAAAAACACTAAGCACAATGCTTGGCATGTGGCAATCACCCCAAAACCATGAGTTTATATGATATATTGGTCTGTAAGCTATATTAGAAGTATGAAAAAGTTTTAACTGCTGTAACTTGAGAACAGCATACAGCCCAGTACTTGATTCAAAGGAGAAATTTAATAGCTATTCATGGAATAAATGAATAAATGAATGAATGAATTCAGTACCTTATCCAGATGAGTTGATTGAAAACAGCAATAAAACTGCACAGGAATTTGAATAATTTCTTGCCATGAATCTACCCCAGATGTTTGAAACATATGGCTGTTTAATAAATATAATTTAAAATACTGACACCTACATTTTTCAATGAGGAGTTAGCAGCATTTCAACATGGGTATTGTATTATTAAACTTTGTAACTTTATCCTTCACCTACAAAACACATTTATCAGGAAAAATATAAGATTGTTCCCTACTTTTATTGAATTTTATCCACCTCAACTTCCAAAATAGAGCTAGTTATATCTAAAGTCCATGCATCACTTTTATAGTTCTGATTAATAGCACTTTGTAAGGCCTACATCCTCACAATCACCTGAGTATCAATGCTGAAGGAAGAGTGTCCTGACAGATCAAGTAATAATATTAAATGCTGTTGTGTTGGAAACCTGTGTTTAATTGTACTTTGATTATTGAATATTTTGGGGGATGAACTAGATGCATGTCAGCTTTTTACTATAACAAAACAAACTTTAACCAAGTTTATGATATTTTTTTGTGTGTAGTACTGGGGACTGAACCCAGGGCCTTCACACTAACCAAATTCCTCAGCTCTTTCTTTTATTTTTCATTTTGAAACAGGGTCTTCAATAACTGTTGCCCAGGCTGTCCTCTTATGTTGTTAAATGTATTGCCATGTATAAAAATGACTTCATTGGACAATTGGCTAAACCACTAAGGATCTACAAATAGATGGTAATAATAATATCAAATTTTGACAAACATTACTTGAACTTACTGACTTAAATTATTCAGTTCTATAAAAGAGCTTATATAATAGATGAAAGCATATGGGAATATACCTGCTTCTTCTATCTTTCCTCATATGAATATAGGCTAATCAGAAACCTGCATAATCATGTACCACATTCTTACCAAAATATATAATCTGTATTGTCATCTGTATCCACCTGCTATGAAAATGAAAATTTTACTTCTTATATTGTATCATACTCTTTTGTTTGATTTGATCTATCAAAGCTTGGATCAAATTTGGAATCCATATCGTAAAAATAAACCAAAACAAAACCCTCACAAATTATTATGCATTAACTTTCCCTAAGCTTCATCTTACTTTCACAAAATTATTTGGATTTTGCCTAATTTTTCATCAATTCAAATATCTCCATTATATGCATTTAATTATACTGGTAATTAAAATGAATGATACTTATATCTGTTTCTATATCTCATACATTCACATTCATGTGCCATGTTACAAGAAGTTTTGCAATAACTATAATATTCTTAGTTCAGTCATGGCCACAGCAGAGTCCTTTTAGATCACCTAATGTTTCTGTTCCTGGTATTAAAATAACCTGAATTCATAGTAACAGTTACTTATCATCAAGACTTTGTTAAAGAACAAAAAGACTTCTTTGGCTTTCATATGCTACATGGTTTTTACACTTTTCCACATACCTCTTAGACCCTCCTACAATCTCATTCAGGGACTCTTCATTTTCTAATCTAAGGAAACTGATGTCCCTTTCTTTCTTCTTTTACCACTTGATTTTAATAGAACAAGCAAATCCATTTCTATAGTTCCCATTAATATCTGATGATTATTGTAAAAATCCAAATACCTTGACCAGTCTCTTCTCTTGCACTTCCAATTAATTAGTGTGAACAAAATGTTAAAATCACTATGTCGAAAATTAATTCTGATCTTTCCTCTCCAAATCTACTTATTGATGGTTCTAGGTTCCTATCTAGTCCACAGACCCCAAACTAGAAAGCCATTCTTTTTTTTTAAATTTTATTTTAATGGTACATTTTAGATGTACATAGTGATAACATTCATCATAGGGGATTTGTAACTGTACATGACGTATCTTATAGAAAGCCATTCTTAAATCATGGCTCACTTCACTACCGAAAACAAACTTCTAACATCTATATATACTACAAAGTTTTATCTCTCATCCTACATAACTTACATTTTTTTCAAGTATATTTTGCTTTGAATCTTATTGAATATGCTTTTCCCTTTCTAACGCTGTACAAGTTCTGATATTTGAGACCTCTTTTTTTTGTAGTTACTTATTTTTTTTGGAAGGAGTCATTGATCTACTTGCATTTTGGCTAAGTAATTTTCCCTGAGCCAATTATTTCATAACTGTATTTGCTTTGGTCAGTTTTCTGTGCTGGGAACATAACGTATTTTGAGACTTCTGTCTGATGACGGCACCCACTAAACCCCAGCACACTGGAAAATAAGGCTGCCATCTGGTTTTCTCTTTCATTGTGCAACAACTCTTGACCTTGGATTGCAGGTGCACTTATCCACCAAGGAATCATAGCTTTTCTCCTTCTCTTTCCTAACCTGCTAACTACCAGACCTAAGCCTCCAAAGTATCATATCAGACAGCCAGTCATACTGCTACATCTTTTGTAAATCAGTTTCCAGTTTTCTTCTTTTCTTTTTTTTTTTTTTCCTTTCTGTATTTACTATGTCTGGTGAAGTGCTGTCATTTTTTAGGACAACTTCTGTTTTCTATTGCATTGCTAGCTTTTTTTGTTTTTTACAACATTTACTTTAATGGTTTCATTTCAAGTGACTTTGTTCAATGGCTCCTGAATAGGAAGAAATAAAAGAGGAGTGATAATTTCCCAGATGGCACTTTACAGACAAGGTATATGTAGATATCTTTTCCAATGTATTTCCTTGTTTTTTCTTCCTGTTTGCACTGAGAAATAGCATTCTCATTTAAATGACCTTATTACTGCTTGCAGATTATTTTAAAGTTCAATTTATATTATTCCCAACGTTCTCTTATTTTTCAATCAGTAGCTGAAAGGTTTTGTGTCCTTGCTCCAGAAATATCTTTTTGATTTGGAAAATTAATTTAGATAAATTATTTTCTTTTCCTCTGAACCATTTTAAAACTTTATATATATGTATACACACACACACACACACACACACACACACACACACACACACTAAGTTTACTCCTTGCTAAAATGCAGTGATAATTTGCTTAAAGTTTACTCCGTGGCATACACTTCTTTGAGGATGATGGAGATCATCTCAGACTGTCCCTTTGCCCACGTAGTTTACAGACTTGAGTAGAAGATAGAATTTAAGTGGACGAACACAAAATACATGTAAATAACAGCAAGCCTTAGTCACATATGCAAGAGATATGTATTGAGCACCTAACATGTACCAAACAATTTCCTAATCATTTTAGATACAGGTGTGAACAAGTTCGATTTTTAAAAATCATGGAGATTTTATGCAGGTATGGCTTATATTAGGAAGCAAAATTAAAGGCTGTAGTAATATGTAACTAGGGACAATTGTCTTGCCTTTCTCTAGGGACAAGGAAGGCAACTGAGAGTAACCGACATTTGTGATATGCTTTGAAATGTAAGCATTTAGATACTTATAGACTGCTTATAGATCAGATAAGGCTGTGTGTAGTGTAGGGATTAGATGCTCCAAGAAGAAAGAATGGAATAAAATAGGGCTTCATGGGAATGAGAAAGGAGCAAAAAGTTGCAGAAGACATTAGCGTATGGAGAGGCACTGTGTTGAAGAGTTTAGATCAGATCAAATAATGCAGAACTTTCAGGCTATCTTAAGGACTGAGGTCCTTATTCCAAGAGGAGTAGAAAATTACTGAAAGATTTCAATTAAGTAAATAATATGATTATTTTCAAAATAAAGCATTATGCCAAGAGCAGAGAACAGTGGTGTACAATGTAAAGTATGCAAGCCCATGTAGTAAAATATAGATCTTCTACTTGTAGTTTTATTCTTTTATAGTTATTTTGTATCAACAGGGAGACACTGAAATACTTCTTAGTAATAATTTTATACAAGGGTTAATTATCAAATAAATGCCTAGATATTTGTACAGATGGAGGGAAACTATTGCAGCACTTATTTTACTTCGTAAGTAAATTTATGGTATCTTATGTTGTTGATTAAATTGGAGTCAGATGCATAACTAAAGATATTTAATTCATTTTTGGTAAGTAATAGAAGAGGCAACAGTATCAAAACATCTATTAGTAGTAACCAAAGACTAAATTAAATAAAAATTCAAGAGTCTAAAGGCTTGCCGATTTCATGACTTTCGGATTACACTTACATTACATTAGAAATCAGACAAGATGAAAGAACTTGAAAATATAAATTGAAAAGCTTACAAAGTCAATAGTGATATCTTAAAAGATTTGGAAAAATCACTTTATTTTTGAGGATTGCAGCAACAAAGAACTAAGATGGCAAGTACCAACCTAGCTGAGCTATAAATAATGATTTTTTTTAGCAGAATTAAATAACCTTTTTTGTTCCCTTAATACTTCCAGTTTGGACTTATTTTTCTTTAAGCATTACCTTGGTTTCTACAAGCCATTTGTGGTTATAAATGTTTTAATATGTCAAATTGAGTAGTAACTCCAAAATCTTCCTAATATCCTTTTAACAGAATTTCTCCCAAATTGTTTCCCATTTGACATTAACATGACTAAATTTTAAAAACTCTAAAAGGTAAAGAAACGTGTTTTAAATTGTGACATATAATATGAAATTTTAACTTCTTTCTTATTTCCAATCTACTTCAAACATTCACATTGATTAACAATGTATTGTTTTTTAAACAATACATAGTAGAACATTGAATCTAAAATGAGAGAAGTTAGATTTATCAATACCTTGAACATTATAAAAAAGCAAACTGCATTATAAAAAATCAAACGCATTTTAAAAATCTTATGTTGTATCATAGGTGAAACAAATCCTACAGATACAATTCAGTCACTTCTAAGAGTGTGCTTTGGAGAAAAATAATCAGAAGGGAAAAAAAACTTTTTTTTTTTTTTTTGTGGTTCCGGGGATCGAACTCAGGCCCTTGTGCTTGCAAGGCAAGCACTCTAATCACTGAGCTAAATCCCCAGCCCCCAAAAAACATATTATTTTAAAAGACTTTTATATCCATAGCCATAAGTTAACCACTATCTTACTTTTATTTGAAGATTTATATGTTAGCTTCTTCTATAATTTAATCTCATAAAATAAACCTCAAGCAAAATCAAATTATTTCTGAAATAGTATATTACTAATTATTTTTAAATCATTGTTTTTGGAACTATGTTTATTTTAGTCACTTTCTCATCTACAAGCCATAATTCCCAACATCACAATGTAAAGGAGGAGACATCTATTTTGGTCGATGACTGCAGCCGTTTGGCTACCTCGCAGGAAGAGATGGCCTGGCAGGGGCATGTTGGAGAACAGATGCTCACTATGGTGGCCAGAAAAGCGGAGCGTTCAGTGCAGGGCCAGGGCGGGAGATGCAGCCTTCCACACCATGCCCCCAGTGACCCACCCTTTCTGACAAGACCCTGTCTCTCAATAGCATATTTAACTCTGAAATCATCTCTGGATTAATTCACTGATGAATATTGAGCCCCCATGATCCAAGCACCTTCCAAAAGCTCCATATCTAAACACAGGAGGCAATGGGAGAACATTCCAGGTCAAACCATAACTCTTTCTAAAACATCAACTCTGGAATTTCTTTCCTATAATTCTGATAGGCTGAAAACTGCCTTTTGAATAAAGTAAAAATTAACATTTTATGTCATATCATATTTGAACCTTTCTCACTGTAAAAATGTAATATGCAGTAAAATCACATATAGAATATAATTCTTCCAAATTATATTTGAAACCATACTTAGAATTCATGATAATACATTTTCTGACTGTGTCAATTAGCATTTGAAAAGTTTTTAAGAGACATATTTATAATTATTCCAAAAGTACAAATACTAAGTATGAAGCATATTTCAAACTTCAGCTCTCTTTATGAAAATCAAGACGAGAACAGAGATAAACTACATTTCAGTAATAGGCTAGAGATTTGTCAGTGAACCTTTTTAAACTATTCACATTATTTTCTGATGGCAAAGACATCTCAAAAGAAGCCTGATATGGTCTATGAATATCATCAAATCTCTTTGCTGTCTTACATTCATCAGTAGATGGTAGATTTGCTTTTTATGACAAGATGAATATATTTCAAATGCAGCTGTTATAAAGTAGCTGACATTATGAATAAGAAAGAGGAAGAAGGGCATTTCTACTGGAGCTAATTTTAGGAAACTAGACAGGCATCAGTTATTACACAAAATAGTCGAGGATTATCTGAAAATTCTAATATAGATTATATTATCACTATTGCTGACCATTTATTAGCTATGGCTCCCCAGGAGACTGTCTTAATTTAAAGATGATGGAAAATACCTTTTTTACAGCATCTTAAAACTTTAAGTTCACAATGCCTGTCAACAGTATAAGAGCAAGTAAAACAAGGTCTCAAGTTTTAGTGTGCAAATCTTGAAAATAATACAATATATACTTCTTCACAAAGTATCTATCATTTTCCAGATCCCCTGACACATATCCATTGCCATTGAACATAAACCCATAACAATCAAAGAATATGCTAAGAACTAGGCCTGTATGAGCACATAACTATCTTAAATTCTACTTTAAAGATGCTTGGCCTTAGATGGAATTGTCCCTGATGGCTTTTAACTGCTACACTCAAAGTCTTGTACATAGTTGGGTAGAATTCCTAATTGAAAGACACAACATAATGTGTCTGTTTTTCTATACCAATGATTTTGCTCATGTCTATGAGTTATATATCTTAATATAAGGTTAATAAATAAGACCTTATAAAATCACAAAATAATTTTATGACATATTAGAACTTCAAAGAAATAAAATGTGTTATGTACATGTACCAACTCCCAACAAAGAATGTAATCATTATGTATTACAAACACATACTAATGAACTTTAAAAAACATAAAATTAGTCAATGATAAAGGAGAATGTAGAAAAATAAAAGGAGGCAGATTACATATTATAAAGTCATTATTCAAGGAGATAGAAAAGAATGTTTTAATGCTAATGCTTTAGTCAGGTGCAGGCTGCAGCTGCTTCAGCTGGGAAAGCAAAGTTATTCAAAAAATTTCCTCTTAAATACACTGTTTTAAAACTCTAGCCCTTGAGGCCTGGCATAGTGGTGCACACCTACAATCCAAGCACTCAGGAGACTGAAACAGGAGAATCACCGTGAGTTCAAAGCCATCCTGGGCTACATAGTGAGTTGAAAGCCAGCTTGAACTGCATAGCAACACATTACATTTAAAAAAAAAAAAAAAAAACCTAGCCCCAGTGTTTTATGTTCTTTGGTACCAACTCTTCTTTTGTTGCCTTAATCTTACAGCTGATGTGGTCATCTAACAATTCTAGTTTCACTAAGGCAGTGACTGACTGTCTGAAAAATTGCCTGAGTGTAGCATGTGATATACTGCAGCAGTGGAGATAATATGTGGTTATGCATTTATTTTCTTTGGCCCTTGGCAATAGAAAACAAGAATTATTCTCAACATGTAGACAAAATAGCAATAGCAATGCACTATGAGAACTAAACAGAACAAAATTCTTCAGCACTGCAGGAATATGAAGAAAGCACTAAACGCACATTTTCTAAAAGGTAGCCCTCTATATTTTGATCAACACACCACACACACACACACACACACACACACACATCTCTTCAGATGTATTCCAACAGTCTAACTTTTAATTATGTATCTTTTGACCAATCTTTCATCCTCTTTCTATCCCCTAGCCATCCCAGCCTGTGGTAATCACCACTCCATTTTGAACTTCTTTGAGATCAAATTTTCAGATTCCACAAACAAGATTATGTACTACTTCTCTTTCTGTGAATGGCTTATTAATATCATACCTTCCAGGTTCATCCATGCCATTGCAAACAGCAAGGACTGCAAAGCAACTCTAGTTGATGAACTGCTGTATTCTTGGAAAATGTAGAGTGGATGCTATTTTCTCTTACCATAAAAATGGTTAACTATGTAAGGTAATGCATTTGTTAACTAGATAAATTTAATAATTCCAAAATGCATGTATACTTTAAAATATGTCAAAATGTCAAATTTTTTTTTTTAAATTGTCATTTTATTTTTCTGGGCCTGTTGCATATGCGTGCAATTCTAGCACTCTGGGAAGGTATTCCAGGTGGATCTCAAGTTCCACCCCACCCTGGGCAATTTAGCATCATAGTGAGAACCTGTGTCAATGTTTAAAAAAAGGTAAAAAGTCTCGGGATGTAGCTCAGTGGTAAGACCCTGGGGTCAATCCCTTGTACTGGCAAAATAAGCTAAAATAAATCATTTTTCTGAGCAACTAGGTGCAAAGGAAAGTGACAGAGAACACCCAAAATAAAACAAAATCCAGAATATAAAAACTTCAGATTCACTAAGTAAATTTTACTCTAATATCCGATTAAACCTAATTCCGCATGTGTGATTTAGACTGCTAATAATCTGGACTGAATTTCTACTAAACAAACACAACAATACTCTTTAAGTGTATGAAGCAGAATCCAGGATAACCGCACCAAATCTTTCATAATTACAGGATACACCCCAAAATTACTTGACAGGATAAGAATTAAGGAAATGTAAATTACTCACATGGGAAATAAAAATTAATATATGCCTGTCTAGAAAGGATCTAGATGTTATAAATATCACAAAAAGACATATATAATTAATATTACTATGGCCGATAGAGAAAAGAAGAATATGCTTAGAATGAATGAAACATAGACTATCTCGAAAAAGAAATCAAATATATAAAAATAAAAGAAAATTTAAGTATCAGAATTTGTACACACAATATGTGATATAAAAGTATACACTGTATAGGCTTTATAGCAGGATGTCGAGGAAGAACTTGGAAAACTTATACATAGATAAGTAGAAATCATACCATCCGAAGGAGACAAATAAATTTTGAAAAATATCAACAGAAGTTCAGATATTCTTAGAGCAATAGCAAATAAGTTTGAAAATATAATAATTTACACACACCATCTAGCATTGATATTACATAGTTGACAATATATCAATACTATACACTACAATTATTGTGATACGTGTTTTCTCTTCTTGGTCAGTACGAAGAAAGGTTTATCAGTTTTATCAGTTTTCTCATATTTAATTGTTTATTATTTTCTATTCTTAATCTCAATAGTCTCTTACTCATATTTATTACTTCCTTCATTATTCTTGCTTTGAATTTAATTTTCTCTTTTTTTGTCCAACTCTTTCAAAATGGAAGTTTAGACCAATAAAGTGATGTCTGTATTTTTTTATATAAATTTTTAATGCTTTAACTCTCTAATAATGACAACATTACTAAGTTCTTCAATTTCATTTGACTTAAAATATTTTCTAATTTTACTTGCCATCTTTTGACCATGGAATATTTACCAATGTGATGTTTCTAAATAGCGGGCACTTTACCAAACATTTTTCTGTTTGTTTTTTTTTAATATATTTTAATCTGAGACAATACTGCATAATTTAATTTTTATACATGTTTTATTACCTAGAAAAAAAATCTGTTGGTGACTATTTCATATCTACCTATCTATCTGTATGTACAGGTATACTTACTTAGTTGTTGCATGGAATATTCTGTACACATTATATAATTGTCTAGTATGGTATTTCAGGGTTTCTGCTTTTTTTCTTTTATCTACATGATATATTAATTACAGAAAAATGAGTGATGGTGTATGCAAATACAATTATGGAATTATCTATCTCTTCCTGCAATTAGGTCAGTTTTGCATCGTATATTTTGAAAGTCTATTAGTTGATTTTGCTTTTAGGGTTATTATTTCTTCATGGGAAATTGGTTCCTTTATTATTATGTAATGATCCTCTTTTGTCCAAGAAGTTTATCTTTTCCCATAGAATTATAAATATTTTAGCTTTCTCTTTATTAATGTTGGAATGCTATATTTTCTCATCCTTTAATTTATCTGTATCTTTAAATGGATTTCTTATACACAACACAGAGTTGTATCCTACTTTTTTCTCTAACTTGAGAAACTATTGATGTATTTAGACTATATAGTTTAATGTGGTTATTGATGTAATTGATAAAAATCTATCAACTTGCTAAATATTTTTATTACTTCCATCTGTTTTTGTTTTCTGCCTTCTTTTGGATTGTTTGAGTATTTTTATTCTTTTTTTTATTGTATGATTGGCTTAATTTTTTAACTTTTTAAAATTGTGTGTAATGGAGCTGGGTACTTAGTTCAGTAGTTAAGAGTGCTTGCCTTGCAAGCACAAGGCCTCGAGTTCAATCCCCAGCACACACACACACACACACACACACACACACACACACATACACACAAATTGTGTGGAATGGTTACCCTGGAATTTATGGTGTTTTTTCATTATTAATAATTCATCTCAAAATAATAGCATACCACTTCCCATCCTTATAAGGACATTTCTTGGCTTTCTGATGCAATATCACAATTATAACCGACTTAGCGATTTAAAACATCACCATTTTATTATTTCCTAGTCACTCAGATCAGAAATCTAACCTCATCATAACTGGAGTCTCTCAGATTCTTAAATAATTTCAACTAGTACTGTGAGCTTGTCTAGGCTCAGAGTTATCTTCCAAGTTCACTGTTTTTGTTGGTATAAGCTTTACAAGTCTGTATTTCCTCAAATGAATGGTTTATTTACATAAGAAAAGGACTAGTTTCTCAAACAAATAGACTGTGTACCTATTGATTTGCTAAATAACAGAGGATTCAGAGCAATATTCCTTCTGCCCAGGAAATAATAACACTTACTTGATAAATTTTGACCCCTACTTAGGGAAAAAGTTTACTCATACAGTTGCAAGTTTTAAACTTTTGAAGACTTCAACCTAATTTATTTCCAGCTTTGAGTCCTCATCCTGGAATATTTTTCAGCTACAAGGCTCATAATTCTTTAAATGCCCTGTTATTATTTTACCCTGTAGGACGATGTTCCTTTCAAAGCATTTATATCTAGACTTCTTATCTTTAAAGTAAAAAGGAAATGAAAAATTATTAAGAGAAAAATGTACAATTTACTTTTTATCATTTTACTATCACAAATATAATAGCCTCATTCCATTCTGACTAAATGGCATCACGTGGACATAATTTTGAGTTTCAGCTGAAGTTTACCAACCCCGATGGACTAGTTTCTGAAACCCTTTCTTCACTGTAGATATTCTATGTTCAGGAAGTATGAAAGACAGACAAGAAAAGGCAGGAAAGAAGACAGGGAGGAATGATTCCCAGCTACAATTATAACTATGGTCAGGGTAAGTCACTCTTTCTCTTTCCGTTCCTCTCTGAGATTGCCTCCATTGTCCCTTCTTCTCAGTAGAATACTTACTGTCAATTATAAATTATCCAAATAAAAATCTCCTTCTGTCCATTATCCAGATGAAGGATGAAATACGCATTCTTATCAGGTGAGAAAATCCCTTTGACAATCGTTCAGCCTCAGGTGGAGTCTAGGAAATTTGATTTTCTAAAGATATGTTATTCTGCTTTAATACCATTTGTTTGTTATGCACATTTTCCAGTTTATCCCAGAATTGCTAAAGGACTCCCAAATCAGGACCAGAAATGGTGTTTAGTAAGGCAGAAGCATATTTCCACAGCTTATAAATGGACTAGACTCTTTTATTGTCACTGATTATCAAATAATCTTGTAGAATCCTCATTTTATTTTCCAGAATTGCAAAATTAGAATATTTTTAAAAATTACTGTCACATAAGTTGTACAGAGCCACCTAAAATCTTCCCAAAGTTTTAGGGTGGTAGAAGGAAATAGGGAACACTCTGTTCGTAAAATTCAACAGATTTCATGATACTAACTGGTACCAAAGAGGTTGTCTGTAATTTCTTAGACATTTTAGAAGAATGAAAATTGACACATTTTATAAAAGGTGAAGGGATATGATAACATCCCATTTATAATACCAATTTGCTTGTACATACCGAACCTCTGAGACTTAGTCTGAATGTTCAATGGAGAGCCTGGCTACCCTCATGCTAGCCTTGTTGTCTAACATCCTTGGTCTCATGGACTCCCTCAGAAAAGGCTGGGCCAAGAGAAAGTGTGTATTGTGCCCAATGCTACAGGAGACACAGTAGATTAAGAGTGTATGCTCTTCAGTTAGGAAGATCTACCTTCCTCTTTCACTGACAGGCTTAAATGAAACTTTGCTACGTGCCTCATAAGATCGAGTTTCTCTAGCAGGTACATGGAATTAAGTTAGCATGAGTGAGTATTTGACAATTGGGAGATAAGAGATAGAACACTGCCCTCATTTTCCCAGACAAACTAAGCCAATAATTAAGGCCTAGTGTAGGACCTATTTAAAGATGGCTGACCTGATCTTGCCACTCGCTATGTTTTCTTGGTAAGATATAGCTAACTCAGTAATGAGTTCTGTCATTTACTTTCCCTCTGTCCTGCCTCAGTTCCCTTCTGCTTCTCTCTTTTCCTCTCCTTGGATTTTACCTTTCAAGGAAGAATTAAGATGCATGTTTTGCAGCATAGGTAGTAGAGGTATTACTACTTTTCATAAATAAACGAACAGAAGTAGAAAGGATTGAAACCGAGGTTAGTGGCAGATCAAGGTATAGAGTCCAAGTCTCTGGACTACTATTTTGAAGCATTTCCTTTATGTTATTTAGCTTCTAAATATAGATGACAGAAGAGTTCAAACAACTTATCACGTAACCATAATTTCATTAACTGCAGAGGTACCAAAGCTTCATTGTACTTCATAGGGGGGCTCTGTCTTTTCCTCTCCCAGCAGCTGAGAAGTGCATACAGTCTATGTATAGGCTCTTCTTTTACTGGCTGAGCAAGGTAGGATTCTTTTCTGACATGATGAATGCGAAGAGAGAAATCAATATAACACAATTATTTGAAAAAATGTAGGACTTTTTTTTTGTTCCTTAGGATAAGAATCCCTGGGTCAGATACCTTTTTCTCCAGGGCATATAAAAAAGCCCCGTGTCAGTAAAATTCTGGAATTAATTAACTTAGTGGAACTAATATATTTGTCATGATAGAATATCCTGTAATCTACTAACATTTCTCTAGCTCTAATTTTAATTCCATTGACAATTCTAGTTAGTATTTACCCTAAATTCACTAATATTATGGTTGATTTTTTTTTCCTACCTTGATGGTTCATGCTTGATTTTGACTTGTATGTGTTCTGACTACCATTCAATCTTATTGCCATATTTGAAAACTATTCCTCTGGTAGAAAACTATGATTGTATTTTAGATTATGTTTGACTTTAGGAAGCCACCTTTGTTTAGGAAATTCTCTGCTACATGTAACATTTTGTTCTCTAATTCATAGCTGTTTATGCTACTGTGGGCTGGTCTACAGAATTATTAGCAGTGGCCAATTTTTTTTAATTAAAAAAATCAATTCACTTTCATAAAAGTCATAGATATGTTTCCACAGCCTTAACAAATTTCCAAAGCCCTTCATATGTGCCACACAAAATCCTCTAATAAATGTAAAGCCTGAATATGCAAATATATATGAAACAATAGCAAAAATAAACAGTATACGTGTCAATCCTAAACCACGTGGTAGCAACATTATTTTTTACCTCTGTATGGTATATTGACAGTCATTGTCCCTGTGCTATGGTCAAATAAACTTACTGAGACTGAACCTATCTATAGTCTCATGTGAATACTGAAGTACCGTCTGCTTTCTGGGAAATGAGCTGTCATTTTCTAAAATTACTATTTGTGAACTCTGTACTAAATAATCAACATAGTTCTACAAAATCTTTGGCAAAAGCAGTGATATTTATTGTGTGATGACCTCGATTTTTTTGATGCTGGTCATGATTTTTATTAAAATCCTGGATATATTGTTGGAACAAAACCACTCTAATATTAATATGGATTTCTTCATGAAATCAAAGCTATACATGCTTTTAAGTGCATAAGCTACATAAAAATAAAAATGAAAATGATTTTTGTGATGATGATTGTGGCGATTCCCAATAACATTTTTTTTTTCTGTTTATTGTGCACATTATTCAAAACCAGATCACATTCGTGGTCTTTTTTGTTTCGTTGGTTTTTATTCTTAATTAGCTGTGATAGTTTATAGCAGTAATTTACCCCCAAATTTCCAAAACAATGTCCTTCTGTATGTATGTGTTTGTGTCTTAACAATGTATAGAAACTTGACAAAATCAATTGAAAATATTTTCCAAGAATATTTTTGGTTCTGCTGCAAATACTTATACCTGTTATGGTTAATACTGTGACTAGACCAAAAGATGCCCACATTGCTGGACATCAATATTATAGATATTCCTGCAGGATATTTGAATGAGATTAATATTGAGTTCAGTAGACTGAGTAAAGCAGATTACACTCTTTATTGTACATAGTACTTATTTAATCAGTCAAAGCCCTGGGCAGAACAAAGTCTCCTTTATACTTTCCCTACATAACAGAGAATTACTGCTTCCTAACAACCTTCCAACAGAAATATTGGCTTTTTCTTCCCTCTGACTTGCATTGAAATATTGGCTCTTCCTGGATCTTGTGCCTATCAGGTTTTTAACCGGAACTACACCATCATCATCTCTCTTGAGCTTCGAGCTTAGCCATCTTAACCTGCACATTGCGAGGACTGCCATCTTCCATAACTACACGACCCAACCCCTTATAATGAATCTGTGTGTGTGTGTGTGTGTGTGTGTGTGTGTGTGTGTGTGTGTGATTTCTCTGGAGAATCCTGGTAAAACACTACCCCTTGGTTCAACTCTGAAAGACTTTACAGTAAGTTTCTTTCTAAAACACATTCTGGCTAGATTTCATCTAATATTATAAGACAATATTTTTTCTCAAATGTCAATTAAAGCATATGAGTCTGTGTTTAACTGACACAACATAATTGTCTTATAATTCGTACTAGAAAGTTAATTTTAGCTCAAATTATTTGCATAAATAAGACGGGATTTCATAGACTGTGATGCTTCTTCATGTTTTATCTAGTTATGTGACAGATGGGCACAGAATTGGTAACAAAGTCATTTTTTGTGTCAGTTTCTATATTTTTACATTGAATTTAAATGTTTTTCCTGAAAGTAAAATATTTATTTTAAAAATCCCTACAAATTATAAAAAATATTTTACCTCTGAAATCAAAATGCATAGCCATGTGTCATGGGATCACAGTATGACTTTCATAGTAAGCAATCACATCTCCAGGTCTCTAAATGTCAAATTATAATTGGCATTTAGGAAAATTGCTTCAGGATATATTTCACGTAACTTTTAAGATACTGCTTGGTATTTTTAGTCATTACTTCATTACTACTAAATTGAGTACGAGTGTCCAATTAGACATTAATTACCATTCTAAATATGGTTAATGTTCTAACCTGGATGTCGGTGGGCATTTTAATTTTGCTAAATTGAATGCAATGAAGTTTAACTTTGCAGATTTCACAATTCAAACACTCCTTTAATTATAAAGGTTTATTTGAATGAAATAGAAGAAATGCTCTCTAACCTTAAGACTCTGGTGAAATTAAACATGATATTTAGTGCAATCGTTACAGGAACTCAGAGAAAAAGGGCTCATTTGATATCCTGAAAGAAACCTCCCACCCAACCCCATAAAATCTTACCATGCTCCATCCAGCCTCGGTTTCAATGACTGCAGAAACAAAGGGTTCTAACTGTTGCAAATGTCTTCCTTTTATGGAACAAAATATATTCACTATAATTTCATCCTTTAATTTTATTTCTACTATTTGGAGCACAGTAGAATAAATTTATTATCCCTTTCAAATATTTGATGACAGCCACTCTATTATTCCCCTGCCTAACCTGCTGTAGAGCAGCTGGATATATTGCAGGTCACCTTCATCATTTCCGTTTCTCTCTCCTGAGCAATCAACGTTCTTTTTAAAACAGGGACCTCTGATATGTGAATGACATATCTCTAAAGCCACCTCATTTTACAATCTTCTCATAAATATAAGCTGCATCATCTAAAGAACTGCTAGATGTCTATAAAGGGAGGATGAGGCTTTGGACATTTTATTATGTATATATGTATTTGTAAATACACGAATGTGTATATTTTTAATTGTTTCGGGAACTTCTAATGTGTAACAAATAAGATACTGTAAATTCATCCTTGTCTCAAAAATTTAGTATATATTAAAACAATAATATGAGAACTTTAAAAAGAAATAGGCAAACATAAGAGAATAAATTACAAAATCATCATTGATCTACAGGCAAACTGTATCCGTAAAATTTACATAATATCTACAGGTAAACTGTATCCTTAAAACTTCATCATATCTTACCTTAAGCTTACCTTCCTCTTTTGAATGTAACTGTAACACACCAATAACATAAAATATATATTTGTGGTTTATATTTCTTAATCTAGAGTTCTTACTGATGTTTCTTCGCATAAAATATACACTAATAATTTTTTACATAGAGCGTATACTTGCTGAGACCCTTCGTATATAAAAATGTCTTTCAATTACTTTCAAATCTTAGAGTTTTGTTGACTGTAGTGTGCTCTGGTCACAGCCAGTTTGGATGAAAAAGGAGAAGAAATATTATTAAATTTATGAAAATACTTGTTAGTTGAAAGGAAGGAAAACAATCAGAGTGTCAGAGCAGGGTTCCCTGCTACGAGAGGAGCTTACAAGGAGCAGCAGAACACCTCAGCCCTCGCTATAGTCCACAGGATATTTATCCACATGCTTCAAGGTCATTCAAGCTACAAACTGTGACAAATCCGAAATCAGGAAAGCCTTCTCCAATATGAAAACTACATTGTTCAAAATTAAAAATGACATAATAAATATCTTAATTGTTTACTGTAGAAAAGGCTAAACTCAGAGAGTAAAGATGGATATGAAATGTAAAATAAAATTGTAGTAATGATTCAGGAAATTCAAAATATGGATATTATATTTGAGAAAGAGACGTTTCAGCTAACAATAGAAAGATTTAAATGGTAATTGGGGAACCATTTCTTGATTAGAAAGCAATTTATAAAGCAGGCTTAATAATAGAGCCTCAGATGAAATGTTTTTGATAGAAATATTTTTTTTTAAATTTCAGGATAAGAGAAGCAAACCATGCAAGCTCCAAGAATAAAGAAAAATAAAAGAAAAGAAAAATAAACAATAAACTGAGCAAAAAGGCCAATGACAAAGGCAAAAAATCAGGCTGGACCAGAGCTACAAGGCTCCAAGAGAAACAAAAAGATGAAAACACGTGGACTCCAAATTCACCATTCACCTGTGTTATTATTCACATGCAAAAACTGCAGACAGGCAGCGTGTCATTTGAATATCTTTTCCGAATTGCAGGGATATTTCCCAGGGCTTACTGCTCAGACCCCTCTTCTGCAACATGCTTATGAAATATAAGAGCTCTGTTTCTAGTGGGAATCTCTCCACTCTTCCTGCCCTTCATAAACACTCTCCTTGAAGCATCCATCATTAAATACTGATTTCAGTCTGTTCTGTTCTAATAAGTTGAACTCTATCTTGTTAAATATGTCCTTTTCCTAATTCTAAAAATTAGGATTTATTTCAAAAGAATTAAAATGTATTATTGTTCCCCAAATTCTTCTTTGGATGATACAAGGTAATTTCCTATTTTCTATGATGTATTCTCCTGAAACATTTGCCAAAGTTGAAGACTGTTGTGGGAGCTATGCAATGCTTAGAAATAGCTTTTGCCTCTTTTATATTCCTCACCTCTGTCAAACTTTCCACAAATAAACATAAAATTTGAGACTTTTGGTTTTCTTGTTTCACCTTAAAATGTAACTAAAAAATTCTCCATCCACCAATATCAACTCTCAACTGTGTTCTTCAGCCTCTTCTATTTAGAAATTTTAGAGTTTCTACTGGTAATGTGTAACAAATTCTACACTTTGCAGGATGGCTGATTAATCCAGGGTTTGATGCTACAGTGGCAATTTGAGAAATGATAACTGTACCTACACAGCAAATTGAAGGAGAAGAATAATTTCTGCAAAAAGAATGAGTGAAATATAAAACTAAAACTTTGGATTCCTGAAGGTCAGGTCAAGAGTTAACTTGCCAAGTTGATTCCAGCATCTGTTCCTTCCCTATCATGAGCCTTTGGATGCTGGTTAGGGCAGCGATAGCAGAAGAATAAGAATACTTTAAAAAGTTAGCCCAATAGAGAAAAATAAGGAGTTTGTAAGATGGAGATAACAATATATCATACACATTTGTGTCATGTCTGCACAGAATAAATCCCTACGCAAAAAAAATTCACATGAATTGTAAACAAAAAGACATTCATGAAAAATTAATAAACTACATTTTCTTTTTACACATATCAGATGCTTCAGACCACCAACAGATATTTGCATATATAGATACATAAAATATGATATTATGGCGTACTTTACATTGTCAAGTACATACAAAAAACGTACACTAAGAACAACAGTTGCAACATGAAAATGTCTTCCAAAGATGAACAAATGGACATAAAGACCTTTTCATACTTTCCTCACTATGGTTTTCGTCTGGTTTGAGAGTGTCCTTCAAGGTTCATGTGCTAGAAGGTTGGTCTCCATGGTAGTGGGAATGGAAAGTTGGGAAGATCTGTGAGAGGAACAGCCTGGTGGAACGTTACTAGACAATGGGCATACCACTCTCAGAGTGATCAAGGTTTGTCTCATTGGAAAGGGGTACATCTATGAAGTCAAATTAATTTTCTCAGGAATGAGTTGATATAAAATAAGGACACACTGTGTGGTTGACCTTGTAGAGCCATTTCCCCTTTCTCTTCTCTGCCATGTTGTAATGCAGACAGAAGGGCCCTTACCAGATGCCAAGCCACGATATTTGGACTTTCCAGCCACAAAACCCCTGAACCAACAAATGTCTCTTAAGCGGTACATATCCAGCTTCACATACTTTGTTATAGCATCATATAATGTGCTAAGACATTCCTCTCCTCCTCTACCATCTATTGGTGCCACTTCCTTTGAGAATCTAGCAATCGCTCTTTTTGAAGTCATTTAAGAAGTCTTTTTTTTTCTGATTTTTTTTTTAATGAAAATTCATTTACAAAATGCCTGCTTTTCTACTTCTACCTTATCAAATGTTCCTAAATCTATTACACACAGAAAATATACATGTGGCCAAATAATTTTCCTCTTAAAAGGTTGTGTGAAAAATAAAAGCAGATTTGTTCAGTTTCACATTATATAATGAAGTCTTTCTGTAAGCACCTGCTAAATCTCCCAAAAGGCACTGCCTAGTGTTCTCTCATTTTTTTTTTGTCTCCCAAAGTCAAAGTGTAACATAATGAGGGCTGTAGTACTTTAAGGTTTCCATGGCCCTGGTCCCTTAAGAGGGAGCTTGGTCACCATCAGGCTGAGGCTCAATGGACAGCTCTGGCTAAGGGTTCAAACTTTGTTCCATTCTCACCCACTCCCTACCACAATAACAGTTATTTTTTTTACACCTCCCAAGTAGCTCTTAGCTTTATAAATAAATAAAAATTATAATAACTGATTATGTAGAATTTAAGATTAATTAGTACCTCAAATAATAAAACATATAGAATATCAAACAAAGTAAGAAACACTCTCACAATTCTCACAATTGGCAGAAATTTAAAGTTTGATAACAGCAATCACTGCAATGATAACAGTGAGTGACAGAGAACTTTATTATTCTATTATAGGAAGTGCAAATTGGCACAAACCACTTTGGAAAGCAGTTTGTAGAACTCTAGTAAAGTTAAACATGTGTGTGCTTCATGACCAGAAATTCCACTTTGATGTTTGTGCTATAGACCAGTTCAATACATACTGAAGTAAAAGTCCTTGAACAAGGATGTTTATTATGGCAATCTCTGCCAAACTAATAAATTGGAAATAACCTAATGCCTAACAATATTTGAATATGTAACTAAATTGTGGTTTATTCACACATGGATTGCTTTAAAGAAATACAATTACTGAACCGCATATATATGTATAAAAATGGATAAATTTCAAAAATCTGATGTTGAATGATCATAACAAATTGTAAAATGGTATCTTTTATATAAGTTTTAAGAACATAACTTGAATAGCATACTCTGGTTAAGGTATACAGAAATTATGGATAACGATGGCAGTAAACACACTGAAATATAAAAGTAGCAATGATCTTACCTAAAGGAAGCAATATTCAGAAAGAATTCAAAGGAACCATTTGTAATGTAAAGGTCCATTTGTAATTCTTATTTTTAAAAAACTGTACTAAGTATGGAAAACTAGTTCTACTTGTTAAATCTCTGTGATATATTCTTGGGTACACATTATCGTAATTTGTATCCTTGAAATGCTCTATTAATATGAAAGGGCAGTTTCTTTTGTAAATTCGACTCCTGGGCTTTGCTGAAATTTTTGTGGGCAGAAAATACGTCCCAGTATATTTACTTCTAGCGTATTATACTGAGTTGAGGATGACTTTATTCTTTGGATTCAATATACCCATTAGCCTAGACATCTTGCAACTCATTCTTCAGTTTCTTTATCAATCAAATGTATTGTTTTAGCTTTGGAGTAAACATTGTCTCTCTGCAGTCAGAAATTCTAATTCCCGATATGAAATATATTTAGAAACCAATGAGATATATCATATATCAAAAGAATGTGCTGGCTTGTGTTTAATGCTCACTTTTACGTAGAGGATATACCTTATTCCTAGACCGGCTTTGGGCTAGGATTTCAGGCAAGTCTGTAAATGGGACACTTTAATATACTCTTAGAAATTTGTTTCTTCTTTGAAAGCCTGGATTTTTACTTAATGAAAGTATAATTTACTAGCAAGATTCATATCCAACCATAGAATCTGAGAAAAAAATATCCTATAAAATGTGATGTGCTTGAAAGAGCAACAATAAATAATTTATTAGGTAACAATGACAAAGCCTCAATATTTTGTTGTGCATGATTTTCAAACTTATGTTTTTGTTTTTGCATGCAGGTATGGAACTCAGGGTCTTTTCATTTTAAGCTAGGGCTTTGTCCATGAGATGCACCCTCTTCTCCTTGACTTTAACATGTTGAGATCATCTCTTTCTTAAAACGTGGTCCTACCTCAAAAAAATCTGAAATTATATTAAAACATATTGACGAAAGTATTGACACTGAAGAAAATTATCAACATAAAAATATTACATTCGGGGCTGGGGATTTAGCTCAGTGATTAGAGTGCTTGCCTTGCAAGCACAAGGGCCTGAGTTCGATCCCCGGCACCACAAAAAAAAAAAAAAAAAAATTACATTCTAGAAACTTAAAACATAACAATCCATCTCTTATGGTATAGATGAGAACAATGCATTTCAGAAAAATAAACTCATGATCTCAGAATGGTCCAGGTGGATAACTATGGAATGAAATTAAATCCTTGGATCTCTTTGTTACCAAATTCCAAAACAGAATAGACTGGGGTAGTGCATTTGCTGTTCGAATATGTAAGTTCACATTTAGCTTCAGTTGTATATAAGCTCTACCTCGGCTCATAACTGCAAGTATAATTGCCAAAGATATGAGGCTTAGAGAAACAAAGTTGGACACTGACCTCGTGCTATACTTACTACAGATAGAAATCTGACAACATTAATAGCAAGTAAAAGAAATTCCTGAAATTGAAAGTGAATTCAGGAAACTGTTTTATATTTAGAACACACATTACTCAAGAATTGGCTACATCTCATCCCAAAGTGGATTGACATTGTAGCTTCTCATTAATTGATTTCCCGGAATATTTTACAAGGGATGTGCTACTGTCCCCTACAAATGTCCCTAATGTTTTCCATGCATGTCAGCTGGAACTAAAAGCTAGTGCTTCAGGTCGTTTAGAATACACCAGGGGCTCATAACTATTCTAGCTGAAAGAATTATGGTCAGCATAAGTGTATGAACAGCTTTTGAAACCAGAATAAGAAAAAAGAACTGTTATAAAATCAACGAGTTCAACTTATACAACCACTATATTATCCTCAGAGCCCCAGACTTAGAATGAATCATAGCAAAGCTGGACAAAGTAATTTGTGAAGTTAAGTCAAACATAACTGGGCCACCTTTTTAGACATTGGGGCTTTTTTTGAATATTTTACTGTTGCTGTTTTTGTTTTCCATTTGTACAAAACTCAGGAAAACAGAAAGCAGAAGACAACACATAAATATCTAGATATGGGTTATCCTTAAATTTACTGTGAAACATCAGGCAGTTTTGGAATCCATGTCTCCTGATGGGTCTCAGCCTAACTTCAGATCAGCTCAAGTGATGTCTCCTCCGATCTTTCTCAGCCTCTGCTCACCCTAATTCCTCATTCTCAAATTAAGTGTGACATATATAGGAAATATCAAAAATTCACGTTTGCTTAAAGGCTTATTTCTAAAATCGGTATTATAAATCCTTGTTTCTCTTGGGGAATAGTTTGAGAGATAGTATCATGTAGTATTTAAGAACATGAACTAAGGCATTCAGGCGCTTAGATTAAACCTTGTCAAATTTTTGGTTTGGTTATCTTAGGAAAATTACTGAAACAATCTTTCTCTCCATCTTGTTAAAAATCTCTATGACACAAAATTCATGATGCTTTTCAGAGCTCGAGCTAGTAGATATCAAGCAAGAAAGAAATGTTCCCAAGGATACTTTGTCAAAGGCTATAGATACATTTGATTGCTATAAGAGGTGAGGCTTGGGGTGGAGGTCACTCTTGGCATCAATCTGGTAGAGGCTAAGGATATGACTAAACACCTTACAAATGATTATTCTCACAACAAAGAATTATCTGGCCCAAATGTTTTATAGTTCAGAAATTGACAAACTCTGGCTTAAAGATATTAATTCATACAGAACAATTAGAAAAGCGACTGGCACATAGTAAGTGCTCAATATATAATTTATAAGTGTTATATAATTATTCTATTGCTCCAAACTTCCAAAAGGTTGACTATATTTCATTTTTATATGATCAGGTAAAACTATTGGCTGGATTTTTTTTTTTTCTATTTTGGCAGTGTCTAACGATTCATGCATTTTCATTCTTTTGGATACTTCTCTTATCTGTAAATACTTGGTTTTCACTTTATTTTTCTTTAGAATTAAATGTCTTCTACCTAAAGATAAAAGAAAAAAAAATCCCTATCTCTATAAAACATTCTCAGTTTTGGAAAGGATCAAGCAAAAGAAAGCAATAGCAGGCAAAAAAAAAAAAAAAAAAAAAAAAAAAAAAAAAAAAAAAAAAAAAAAAAAAAAAAAAAAAAAAAAAAAAAAAAAAAAGACATCACAAAGCCTCCTTTAAAGAAAAAACTGTCATATCCATTATTAAACTAGAGGTTTGAGGCTAGATATGCCACAGCTTTAAAAACTTGGGACTCAATGTTTTCAGGAGGAACAGAAGACAAATATTCAGAGATATTCCAAAAGCATATTTAAGTGTCTCTCCACATGTCAATCCATAATTTTTTAATGCAGTCTATGAGTTGTATACATTAGAGGTATTTCTATAATTGTGAACACTTACAAAATATTAAAACAGAATACTAATTTGTATGTATTCCAATCCCTTTATTTCTTTAGAACCATATGAATTATTAATGTCATAAAAATAAACTGAGCAAATAACAGAATATAAGAAGTATTATAGACAATTTCCTGTACGGTTAAATGAGCAGAGGTATGATTTTCCTCAGGAAACACATCATGAAGTATTCTAGAAATTAAGCTAACACTGATATGATTTCAATTGAGTTTACAAACATGACCCGTACTAAGCCTGTGTGGCGGTTTGTGTCATTTACCCATTTTACAAAAATAATTTAAGCATCCTCATTCACTTTCAAGGGAACACTGAACTATCTTTCATCATCACATAAGACTGAATAAAAGGAAGTAGGAATTTGATTTGGGTTTTGAAAGAATTATGAATTGGCTTCCTAAATACAATTGATGAAATCCACTTAAATCATTAATTACATCATCACCCTTCAGCAAAACAATCATCTTAATGACTTAATGAGTGATTAAAATTTTCAAATAACCAACATGGGACCAGAGCCTAGAATCAATCTACTTAATAATGGAAATCAATTATATTGAAAGTAAAACACAAACAAATATTTATTTACATTTGTTAGCAAGTCAAAAAGTAATTTATTCAAAGTCCATAGGCTTTTAGTAATACAGACATTGATTTCTGCTAAATGGAGGTTAAAAGCAGCAGTATAAATAAAGCAAACCTCCAGAATTTGATTGTTCCCATGATGAACATCACTGATCTAATATTAAAGACTTTCCAATCTTAAGTGTAAATTTTTTTTTGTCTTTGCTATCCTATCCCGTGGATTCTGGCTGCTTTGCCCTGTCTAGATACCCAACCTGCTATGGAGACAGCTGGGCTAAGCCTGGATCTGCTTCCCTTACTCTGTAATACAGACATTCTCCCCAGTTAGTAAGCTGATGCAACTGTGTGGTTTATCTCACTTAAATGTCGGAAATATTACTAACTTTGGTTGCTGGTGTCTTACATCTAGACAAGCAGCATTACATATATTTTATCTGTAAATTAGTTATTATTGGCAAGAGAAAAAATGTGGCCCATATCACCTAATCAGAGCCAGAATGAAGATTCCTACCTTGCTTTTAATACCTAAGAGAATTTTAGTCCTTTCTGGTCATTTTCATTTCGATATAATTGTTAAGATTAGATTTGTTCATTGTGACAAAAAACAATATAAATTGGCAGAACATTTATTAATATTCCATCAAGTCTATAATATTTGCGCTACACTGGCATTTTTGACACCTTGCATAGAAAAGCTGCTTTCTATTCTCGCTAAAGTTTTTACCTAAATGTTAGCTACCTACATTATGTGCGAGTTCTGGACACAAGTTTTGACTTCTTTCCTCAGACATCTTGCTTTCTCTTACTTTTCAGAATCCTTAGATGCTGTACCTGATGCTTTTAATTTCGTTCAGTTTATAAATTTAAAAGGCCAGAGAGATGAACAGTACAATATTTACCTCATCAAAATGATACCCAAACTCCATTCATTTAACCTATCCTATTTCTTTATATTATAGTGTATCTTTTAGATAGCATATGGTTAAAACTTTTTATACATTCTGAAAATAACCACTTTTTAAATGGGTGTGCTTACAGATATTTAACAGAATCACTGGGATGAATGCACCCACACTGGTACTGCTTTCCCTTTCTCTCTCTTACTTTTGGTTATTGTACTCTTTGTTACTAATTTTGAATTTCATTATTCAAAAATATTTCATAATCATTTGAATATACTTCATGATCTCCTTATTTTCATATAATCTATGTTTTTATTATGTTAATATTTGCTTTGGGATTTTAAAAGTTATTTATATTTTCTCACAATGTTTAAGCAGATTTTCTTTAAACTATATTCCGTAAAATCCAAAAATCTTGCAACGGCAAAGATTTCTTACCCATTTTTTTCTTCACATTAATTATTTCTACATGTATAAATCTCATGAAACATTATAATTTTGTGTTACATAATGTTTTGTGAAGAAATTTAAAAGAGAAAGCCCCCAAATTAATACTTATGACCATCCAAGCACTTAATTCCTTTTTGAAGATTCAAGTTTCCACCTGCCATTATTTACTATTATTAGAAAACTTTCCTTAAGGAAAGCCCATCTTCCTCTTGTGGGCACAAGGCTCTGGTGAGCAGACAGCTCCCACCCACTGCCTGCTCATTACCTGGCCTGGCACACAGCCCTCAGGTCTCAAGCCACCCAGAACTCCCCCTGGTTTGAAGTTCCCAAGCTCCTTTATGCTCACAAATGCTTGTTAGCTCCATGAAACAGGGCCTGGGAATCATACCACACAAAAAACAAATGAAGTAGACACGTTCTCCAGCCAGCCCAGATTTCTGGCCAATACCCTCCCTTTCCTCAAGTGTTGAGTCTCCTTCCAGTGTCCACCCACACACCCTGGCCCTCCATGCCTCACTCTTGGATCTCCAGCCCCCAAAATTCTTAGCCTCCTTACTCCCTCCACCTTTAGCTGCAAAAGTAATCACTAGATCTAGAGCCTATTCCAGAGATCAAGTGAGATGGTTTGTGTGTATGTGTGCTGCATTTTTGAGCAAGTGGCTCAGAAGGAATACACAGTTAGAGTCTGGATTTCTTTCCTGTCATGAGTTGTAGCATGGCTGAATTACACAGAATTTGCGAAACAAAAAAAAGAAGAAGAAGAAAAAGAAACAGCTTGTGCTTTTTCTTTAATATTTTTTTCTTAAAAATACCAATTCCTCTTCTCCTTCTGCCATCAGCTTCTCTGTCCATTTTCCTCCCCCTCCAGACCCCCACAACTCTCCAGATTTGGGGGTTGTGTCATCAATCCAATTTATTAAATCCTCAGTGAGGGGGAGGAAAGGCCACATCTTCCCACTGTGGATGCTTTGATCATCTTAAACGCTTCTGCTCTCTTCCGTCATCTCAGCTCTGCGTTGTTTTTCCCACTGACAAGGGCGTTTTTCTGCTCTCCAGTGTGCCCTGAAACTAACACCCAAGAGGAGATTAAAATCCTCAAGGACTTGCCCTGCTCCTCCGGGGAACACAGGGACAAGTTTGTCATAAGAATCAAAATCAGAAGCACAAGGCCCTGAGTCTGATCCCCAACACCAAAAAAAGAAACAAAAACAGAAGAATCAACATCAGAAGCAGAGCGAGCTGGAGTAGCGGGTGGAACAGACCAAAGCCATTTAATGCAAAGGGGGAAAGCGCACTGTGGCTTGAAGCAGAGTCCAGGCCCCTGGGGCGTGCAGTATCTGTGGGAGCAGTGGGTGGCCGGGACTGCTGGCACAGTGGCTCTGAGGCCCCTGCCGCCTCAGCTGGTGAGGAAGAGAAGCTTGTAGGCCTTGTTCAACTGCTCCAAGGCGAAGGTGAGGACAGTGTGGGGCCCCAAAGGACACAGTCTTGTGTGAAGCCTTTCGACAGGCAGGAGAAGCCCTTACAGTCACAACCTTCACTGGGACATTCAGCCCATTCTTGTCTCATGGTTTCTTGCCAATCATTCAGTAGATCTGAGTCTTGACAATGTCCACTGTCATGGCGGCAGCAGAGGTGACAAGACCACTGATCACGCTGTCAGAGAAGTGGCATAGGACATTATCAGAGAAGGAGATTGCACCTGCAAGTGGGCCATCAGCAGTCAGGTGGATAGGAGCCTTTTTGGCTGGTGTTCTCGCAAATGTACCGGCTGCATTTGCGGTCGCACCAATCAAGGCCTTCAGCAGAAGGGAACTTTATCATCAGCCCCAGGCAAGTGCTCAAACAGCAAAGTGTAGAAGCCAAGGTGAGTAGTGGTGTAGGTGGCCTGGCACAACAGGCCAAGGGACAGCCCAGTATAAATGGCCCCAGCCCTTCCGCCTTCAGGATGCTGGCGAGGGCACAGATGCTGGTTTGCACTCTTTGGTCTTGGCACCTTCCCCACACAGCTTCATTGGCTTCTTCACTAGGTCTGGGTGCTAAACTGACACGGCAGCTCCCATCCAGGCCAGGCCCCCAACCAAGAACTTGGTGGACTTAAAAGAGGTGTTGTGTTCCCCGTCCATGCCTCCACCCCGCTGTTGCCACTCAGTGGCCCTGGGCTCCAGTGCTTTACACGTGTGGCCCTCTTGCACCCAAGGTGACACTGATAGTGCAGCTGGGCGAACGAGCGCACACACACCTCTGGCTTTTGTGTCCAGCATCAGCTGCAAGCTGGAGCTGGCACCCACTTCAAGTTGATGCTTTACCCATGAGAGATAGGACAATAGCTTTAATCTTCTACCTATGGATATCCAATTTCTCCAGTACCATTTGTTAAAGAGGCTGTTTGTTTTTTGTTGTTGTTTTTTTTTTTTCCCCCACCGTTGTATGTTTTTGGCTGCTTTGCCAAGATTCAGATGGCCGTAGTGCATGCATTTGCTTCTGTGTTCTATATTCTCTTCCACTGGCCTATGTGTCTATTTGCTGTTGGTACCATGCTGTTGTTTTGGGTGGTGTTGTTGTTTGTTTTCTATAGCTTGTTGTGTCTTTTAAAACTACGAATTGTGGTATCTCCAGTACTGTAGTACAGGACCTTTGTGATTTTCTATGAATTTTAGGATTTTTTTTTTTCCCAACTGCTCCAGTATAATCGTCCTGCTAGACATGAAATATCTTAAGGCGAAGGTCCAGGCTTTAGGAATCTCACAGGCACCAACATGGCCTATTTTGCCATCTCTTGGTCCCTTTCCTTTTTGCAAAATATCTATCTCCCAGTTTTCTATTATCTGTCTTTTTATTTTGCTCTTTAATTTATTAACATTTGAGGTTTCTCATATAAGAGAAATCATGTGATTTCTAAGCTTGTTTATCTGATTTATTTCATGCAGCATCCACTTTTCGCTAATGAATCGACCTTATCTTTCTTTGCGGTAAAGCAGTTCTCCATTGTATACCATTCATTTCTTATTTTACCATTCATTTCTTACTGCATACATGGGAAAAGATGTTTTCATTGTTTATTTATGAAATTCATTAAATTTCTCACATTAATTTTGGCTTATGGCACTGTATATCCATAGGTCATGATCTATAAAATATATAAGCTTCATTTGTGAATTTATATTATTTTAATTTATAGAATAAAATAAAATATTTGGCAGATGTCCCATGATTGTATGAAAATAAGGTTTATATCCTGTAGGTAGATTAAGTAAGACTAATGACCCTGTGAATTTTATTCTTTATGAACAAGAAATTTTGCATTTCTCCTCTTTGCAAATTTTTTCTCGAATTTTCCCTTCTACTGATATTAATATCCCAGATCATATTTTATTTTAATTATTTCAGGGTATTCTTTTGTTTTTACTTTTTAATCTTTCTATTAGTTTTCTTCTACTATTTAATCTTCTGTCTCTCTTTCAAAAACAAAGCATACTTAGACTTTAATTCAAACTCAGTCATCTTGATTTGGCTTTTAATTAGTATACTGAATTGATAATTGCTCAAATTCATCCTGTTTCAATTAAATGTACTGTTATTTTCTATTCTTTATATTTTCCTATAAATTCTACTCATTTTGGAATAAAATTAACTTTATTTATGATTATTTCTTTTTTTGTTAATAGAATGTTTTGGCTTGAAAACATTTTTTGTGTCCTTTGAAGAAAGTGACTAATGGAAAAATAGGAGGCTTAATTATCATTATTAGTTTTTTACTTTTATTTCTTAATGCATAGCTCTTAACTAATTTTAAAATGAGTATCTCAATTGTAATAAAAATCTGTTTTGATTATTTACACCACACAAAAATGTTGATGCCTGTAGGTCAGCATATTTTAATAAAATATCTGTCAGTAACATTACTCATTAGACAAAGAATTGATTTTAATTCAAGATTTGAACTTTTATGCTTTTGCTTAGCTTTGTCTCATACAGAATTATTTCACTACATTTTAAATAGAGAAAATTAGTGTGGCATTAAAAATAGATCATTAAACATAGTGCATGAATATAATGAAATAAAGATCATTCAGAATTAATTACTAAGTATTCTCAGTTAACAATCCTTTTTCATTATTCTATATAATACTGCAGAAGCTAACCCTTTAAAGTCACACTATGATGAAGATCAAATATATTGTCCAAGATGAAATTTCTAGACGTGACACAGAGAATAGTTATCAAGTAATTTGAAAGAATAAATCCATTCACATTCTCTAACATGAAAAATAGATATATTTATATGCTCACATACATATGATCCTCTCTGAAGTTTTACAGAATGTTTCTTATCTCTTCTTTCTTGTCCACATAAACAAGTTACATGTATTCTTAAGCCCAGCTTAAAATCTGTGTTAGAGATTTTAAGCTGAGCTCAGTCCCCAGGAAAAGACTGAAGGGAATTATAAGGTATTGGCCCACACAACTTCAGAAACTTTGAAGTCTCTCCATTTGCAATTTGCAAGGTAGAAACCTAAGAAAAGCCATGAGACCCAAGAAAGTCAGCTCTGCAATTTGAAGGCGTGAGAGTCAGAGACCAATGATAAAGATTTCAGTTTTAGTCTGAAAGTCTCAGAAAATTAATGTTGTACTACAAACAAATCCAAGAGCTGCGGAATCCTCCATTATCTAACATTCTGTTCTATTCAAGATATCAATAGACTGGATGGTGACCACCCATATTGTTGAAGGCAATCCACTGCTAATCACTTCCAGAAATACCTTCTCAGACACCCTAGGTATGTGAGTTTCTAGTATTCCAGTCAAGTTGACACATAAAATTAACTATGAAAATAGCAAATGATTTTTCCTCCATGAATGCTCCCTAATATTCTAACCATCATGCAAACAGATTCTAAGTGTCTACATTAAAAGAAATGTCCAGAGCATAGACATGGTGGTACATGACTTTAATCTCAGTACTGAGGGAAACTGAGGCAGAGGGATTGCAAGTTTGAGTCCCCCTGAAAAAATGTGTGAGACTCTATGTTAAAATTTAAAAATTAGAATAAAAAGAGATAATAATGTAGCCCCCTAGTTCAATATCCATTATGGAAGGAAGGAAGGAAGGCAGGAAGACAGGAAGGCAGGAAGGCAGGAAGGCAGGAAGGAAGGAAGGAAGGAAGGAAAGAAGAAAGGAAGAAAAAAAGGAGGAAAGTTTAAATCTATGAGGCAAAAAGTGGTATGGGACATGAGACTAGGATTGAAGCTTAAATGGAAAGGTAAACTGTTACTGAGAGATAAGAAAATGGTGAGGAGATACTGCCTTATGTATTAATTTTTAAAATTTTAATTATGTTTAAAATTCCAAAGGTTGGGGGTTTAGCCCAAGTACTAGAGTGCTTGCCTGGCAAGTGCAAGGCCCTGAGTATGATCCCCCAAAATTCCAAATGTATTAGTCGGTTTGGGCTTCTATATAAAATGCCATACACTGGATGGCTTATAAACAACAGGAATTTATTTCTCATAGTTTTGGTGGTTGGAAGTTTGAGGAAGCCTTTTTCCATGGTACAGACTGCAGATATCTCATTGTACCCTCATCTAGTGGAAAGAAGGCCACAGAGCCCTCCTGGGACCCTTTTATAAGGGCACTAACTCGATTCGTGAGGGCTCCACTCTGAGGACCTAACTGCCTCCCAAAGATCCACCTAATACCATTATACTGGGGATTGGAATTTTAATATATGAATAATTCATTGGAGAAACATGCTCAGTCTTTGCATCAAGTATAACAATTATTTTCCAAGTGTATGTGAAACATGATAAGGCATTTCTTCTGGAATATTTAACAGAGAAAAGCACCTACTGGAATATATAACAAGGATATTTTGAAATGAAAGGTAGAAGTACAATTAGTAACACAAGTGGTCCCTGACTAAAGATAGTTTGATTTAGATTGGCTTTTAGTTGGAGACAGTGTGAAAGCAATGCATATTCAGTAGCAAAGTGTGCTTTGATTGTGAATTCTGTTTTGTCACCAGTGTAATACTCTCTTGTGATCCTGGACAGGAGAAGCGAGCTACAGCTCCTACCTAGTCAGCCATGTGGTCCTGAGGGTCAAAACCCACAACGCACTGTGCTTAAACTGTGATGTTTGACAGGGTAGATGTGCTGAAATCTATTTTAATTACAATATTTCAATTTAAATTGTGATTATGGAGATGCAACCCCATCATGATATAGAAGCATCTTTATTTAAATTATATTGTCCAGCTATGCTGTCATGATTAAAAGAAAATGATAATTTTACCAAAAACTGACAGCCAATTTAATGTGAAAGAGTAAACATCCATCCCAAATCCCATAAATTTTTATGTGGGCTACAATTACACTAAAGAAAGAATTGTATTTCATTCTTATAAATGACATGGAAACTCATTACAATGAGTTTGCCTTTCTCAGCATTCCTTTGCATTGTGATTATTCCAAATTTGCAAATGTTTGGTGAACTTGTGAAACAATGAGGCACTTTTCCTCACCTAATTATAACATCATTTCCTATATTACTTTACTACTGCTTTCAGTATTTATTCACTTTCAATACTTATTCAGGTCCCATTTTCATAGATAGGCCTATCTTTCTTAAAACCTCAAAATACACAACAGGTCCCAGCCAGTGTATCCATTCTGTCCACATTGCTTTAAATGCATTGCCTTCTATCAGTTCTGAATTGTCCTCTTAAATCTCTCATATTCTCTTCAATCCACTAAAATTCTATACATAAGTCAAAATTTTAAAATATAATTATTCTCTCCTTCTCACAATTTGTTTCCTTATCTGTCCCTATATGATACTGTAAGTACGTAACCTACTGCACTGTGTGTGACTGTAAGGTCTCCATCAGAGGATTTTGTCACAAAACATAGATGTGTAATATGCATTTTTGTTTCCCCATCATCCGCTTAATGTGACATAATGACACTACATAATAAATAACAAGACGGTTTACTTAAATATAATTCTCAAGATTACTTAGGTGTAATAGACGCTTCACTGACTACAACTGGTTTGAACATTGTTGTTAAACCAACTTCCTTTGTGTTTCTGCCATCCTTATATTAGTACTTTCACACATCGCCTTTACAAGGTGTTCACTTTGGGTTATAGTTAAGAACTATAAAGTAACACTTCCCAAAGCTAAGATTCAGTTCTTGGTCAAAATTCATGTGATCACAAGCATGAAAAGACAGGTTGTCTGTCTGTTTATCTTTTGATAACAATCAAATATGATCAAATCCACCAGAAATAGATGCAACGAGTTTATGTTAAATAAAATACTCTTTATTATAAAAGAGTCTTTAGGAAACTCATCCTTAAAAAGGCAAATATAATATCTGTCCTGTAATCTGTCAATATATCAGAATCAGGAAAACAGTAGGTGGAGATTGACTGGTATCTGGAGACATGGAGAGTACTGAGAAGTGACAGCCTGGAAGCAAGGAAAATCACAGGCCTGTGAGACGATTTATAACAAGATAAAATAGTCCCATAAACTTTGATTGCTCCAGGGGCTGTCACTGTGTTAAGGTGGCACAGACCAATAATAGATGTTTGTGGTTGGTGATGAGACATCTAAATAAGATAAATTATCCTTCTAGGAAAAATGACAACTTGAAGGCAAACATTTAAATCCTCTCTTCCTAAACACTGACTGATGAAAACAAAGAAAAATGTTAAAAGGGATAAACTCCCAGAACAGTGCTTAAAAACTAAAGCGTGGAAGGATGGAAACAGGGTGCCAAGCCAGCAGAAGGTTGCAATAGAACAGGAATAACTTCTAATGCTCCACAGCCAAGACGACAACTGTGGTTGACAAGAATTAATTGAAAACTCAAAACAGCTAGTAGTGAGGGTTTTCAATATGCTCAAGATAAAGTATATAGTCTGAGGTGAAAGATACACCACTTACCCAACTGGATTATTACACATTGTATATGTATACTGAAAGGTCATATGTACCCCAAAATATGTATAATTACTGAATATCAATTGAAATAAAAATATATTAAGCAAATAAGTAAGCAAACCAGAATATTCTATGTAAAATTCCACGTATAGAATCTGCTTTAAGCCACTTCTAAATCAGTGAGGCCAAAGAGAAGAAACTATTAAAATGACACCTAGGCTCCTACTGTAATGCTTTCACGTGCTAGGAAGTCAAAAATCACATTACGCCTCCGTTACAATCACAAATTTGAGATATCAGGGTGAGCCACTGAATACGTGGAGGTGAGGTTGGTTAAGCTTGATTGTGTTAACTTGACTGCCTGGCAGAAAACCAAGGGAATTCGTAGAACACACTTCTGGTTGTGTCAGGTTAAGTGATGGAGGCATGACATTGGGTAATACATATGTTCCCTCCCCACTTCCTTTCTGGAACTATTCTCCTGGGGTACTTCCCATGAACTAAGTGGCTTCACTCTGTCACAATCCTCAGACATATTTCTGCCTTGCAGCCAGCTGACTGTGAACTGAATCCTGAAAAATTACTGGGCATTGTGTCCCAGCAGTGCAAATCTAACTAATACAGAAAAAATGGGTACCTGAGAAGTGGGGTCATTTGTATGACTGTACCTGAGCATGTGATTTAGAAACCTGTGGAATTACTTTGCAGGAGGAACTTGAAAACATTTGGAAATGGGGGAAAGAACACCTTACAGTGCTATAAAGTAGAGCTGCATGGGTAATTCTCAGCAGACCTCTAAATATCAGAATTATGATCAGCCAGATTTATAGTGAGAATGGGGGTGGGAGGGACCAGGGCAGAAAAAATTAAATTGGGGCCCCAATGGAACCATGTATAAATTTGAGACAAAAGGAGATGTGGTTGCTGAAGAGATTAGTGCCCTTAAAAAGAAATTAAGTACTTTGCACAGAGATAAAAGCAAAGATGCTTTAAAAAAAATGAAATAAAAAAGATGCTTTGAAGGCATCTCAGAAATCAGCAAGACCCTACTCATTAGAGGATTAAGGGGTCAAAATAAACAACCTTGTGTTTGAAGATTGCCTGGGATCCAAGCTCAAGAAGGGGCTCCTAAAGAATTAGTACCCCAAAATGCATTTCGATGGGCCAAGCCATCCAGGTGCTCAAATGCTGCTGCCAGCACAATCATAAGGAACCTCACAATTGCTTCTGCTGACAGCAGATCTTGGAATTATACATGTGTGCTGGTTTTACCGGCATGCAGAATGCAAGCGTTGTAGGGTCTGGGGGGCTTCCACCCAGATTTCAAAGGAAGGCATGGGAGTTCACAGAAATACGTACTCTATTGGTATCATCCCTAAAGGGTGTAATAGCTGAAACATGCCACATGGCATGCATTAATAAGTGTCTTAATAATTACCAAATTTATTTAAAAATAATTAATGTTTCCCAGATGAGACAAGGGTGAGGTATATGAATACTAATGTGACACAAATATACATAGATATAGTTCTATAATGTTGCCATAAAGAAATTTGAATTAAGTAGGGTAAAATATACTAGTTTCATTTTTTGCTGCTTTTATTTTTATTAGTACATGTTTGCAGTATATAATGTATAAATTCCTTGTGTGGAGTTGGTACATGCACATAACACATTTTAATTCCTTTTGTCTTCTTGTTTCCCTCCCTCCCCATCTCTTGATCCCCTTCCTACATGAACAAAATCTACCTTCTTATTTCCTATTATCTATGTTTTATTTTGCTCTTTATTTATTTTCTGGGTTTCTCATGTAAAAGAAATGATGTGGTATTTAAGCTTGTGTGTCTGATTTATTTTACTTAACATTATGTTCTCAAAGTGTATTTCCTGCAAATGACTCCAGTTTATCCTTCTTTATGGCAGAGTAGTACTCCATTGTGTATAAATACCACATTTCCTTTATCCAGTCATCTGTTCATGGGCATACAGGCCACTTCTAAGATGTAACTATTATGAATTGTGTTGCTATAAACATGGGTGTTAGGGTATCACTGCAATAAGATACCTTTAACTCTTTTGGGAAAAGCAAAAATTATTTTCCATAACAGCATCCTCATATTTTTTAAAGAGATGAGCTTGGGCTAACTAAAAGAATCAAATAAGAGAGCTGGTGTTTTTACTTTATGATTTAATCATCTTTCCCACTGCTGGACATAATACCCAACACTCACAACTTAAAGAAGGGAAAGTTTAATTTAGCTTTTTGTTTGAGAATATTCTGTCTACTGGCAGCTGGTTCCAAGGCAGGAATATCATGGTAGAAGTGCATGGCACAGTAAGGCAGCTTACTTCATGGCAGCCAGAAACCAGAGAACAGTGACAGCATCAGAGAGAAATAAGAGACCATATATGTAAACACACACCGATGACCACCTCGCCACGACCCACCCAGACACAACCAGAGTCATGTGCTACTAATCTACTCATCATTTCTTCACCCAGTGAGGCTGACCTACTAGTATTAACATTCAAAATCTGCCCCTGTCAATTCCTCATTAAAACACATACCCTTAAACCATACTTAATCTCCAAATAAAGACAATTCAAATGCAAATTCTGCCTACTATAATACAACAATCCCAGATACTACCAGAAATGCAGATGTTTCTTCCCCAGAGGCTCAACGGTTTAAGCACTTTTTAAATTCCAAGTCCAAATCTCTTCTGAGACTCAAGGCAAACTCTTAGCTGTGAATATTTGTATTAAAAAAAAAAAAGTTATGCAAACTCAAGGTATAAGGGCACAAGGTAAACATTCTATTCTAAAAAAGAGGAATAAGGGGATAGTCAGACCAAAGCAGAACAAAATTCAGCACAACAAAAATCCATTACTGAAGCTCCATGTTGAACATCGGCAGCACATGGTGGTAAAATGAGAGTTGCAGAGAAGATCAGTAGCCCTGCCATCGTGGCCTTGCTGGCTGCAGTCTTCACAGCCTCTTTGGCAAACTCCACTTATAGCCCCGACACTCCACATTTCTGGGATATCCAACAACCTGGGATGTCCACTGAAACTTTGGCTGTATTTTTGCAGCTTCACATACTGCCATTTTAGTGTTTTCCTTGCCAGGCTTCCCAGACCTTCATTCAAAATGTTAGTGAAAGCTTGCCTGACTCCACAACCCTTACACTCTGGATGCCAGTAAGCCAGCATCACATACATGATGCCAAGATAGGCTACCAGCAAAAGCAGTAGCCAGGCCCCCTTGGACCGACACAACAGTGCCCTCTGAGTGCCTGGACAGTTGAGCATGGTGAAATTAAGCCCAGGGAAACAAATTCCCAGGAGATTCTTCACAAAAGAAAGGTTGACACTTTATACCCTTGAACCTGTGATGGGTAGACCTTGCTTTTTTTTTTTTTTTAAATAAAAGAAGACATTTTATTTGAGAAAGGAGAAATGACAGATAGCTACTCGAAATAAGTAGAGAGAAATCGAAAGTGAATTGCTAGTGGATTTCTTGCCTGTAGCTCCTTTGATTGAGATCCTTGTCCCATGTAGGTTCCTAGAATCTGATTGGCTTCCTAGCTTGTCTTTCATCTTCTCCCTGGGTTGTCTTTCATGTTAACCTTGGATTTCTTTTAGCCATGTAACCTTTCCCTGTCCTTTGGTGGAGGGTAAGAACATGGGTGGGGGTTACTTAGATTTAAGGACTACTTAAGGATAAAGACGTGTTACTTAGACTTAAGGATTAAATTTAAAATATATATATATAAACATAAATATGATATAGGCCAGACATTTGCGGGGGCTCAATCACAGCCCCCACTAACAGTTCTAAGAACTAGCTGATTATAATTGCTATTCCAATCCACTAAAAACAGTATCTGGTATGGCTTCTTCCCTAGTCTGACTTTCCATCCTGTTGCTAATGCTTTGGTCATACATACTTTGATCTTTTAGTAAAGCTTGTTTTGTTTTATTTTGTTTTGTTTTCCCATTTGCCTAGAGGCTGCCAAACCCCAAGTAGTCATATAGATGAAACCCACTATAAAGCTGGCAGACTTCTTCCAACAAGGCCCATTAGATGAACCTCCCTGCTGAAGACTTCCATCCACTGCTCCCCAACTACAACCCCATTCAGCTCAAGGAAGCCAGATCAGTTACCACTCATTTCCCCAAAAGCAGTTGGATGGTTGTCTCAGAGGGGTGAATGTCGGGACAGGGGCCCACAGGTAGGGAAAAAAGAGATGAAGGCCTCCCTGAACTTTGTTAGAAGTTAATGGAGAGATTTACTAAGGGCAGTGGCCTCTGCCTCAGGCAGTCAGAAAGATGAAGGCAAAGAAAGTAAAATCAGGGAGGTCCCAAGTAGTATGATTAACATAAGAATCACAAACTTTCCCTTGTTCAATCCTTAGGTCTTGCTGATTCTTGAGATGCCATCAAAACATCTTTTTTTCCTGTCCACCTACAAATTACTTGCCTTTATT
>PVJO010012965.1:0-53608 GCA_004026905.1 Hystrix cristata | reverse complement strand
TGCTCAAGTTTCATACATTAACAGTTGTTTGGTCTTAGATGAGTCACTCGTGTTCTTGAACTTCAGTTTTCTTATTTGTAAATCAGGAATCTTAATACCTAACTCAGGATTATGGGGAGGAAATAAAAACACCCCAAAGCTGAATATGAAACATAATGAAATGCTCTCATTACCAAGCGTTCTCTGAGCCTTTGACTACTTTTGTACTTAACTGAACTATAGAAAACATTTAAGAAACGAGAACCATTGAGAAGTTTCTATCCATGAGAATTATCATAATAAACACAGAGGAAAAGCTAAATACCCAGAAAATATTATCTATCTACAAACACACATAAACAACAAAACCAAAAAAAAAAAAAAAAAGGTGTCTTAGAAGATAGTGAAGTCACAGCTGTCCTAAGGAAAGAGCTTGTGGATTGAGTGCTGTTTCGCTATTCAGTGTTTTGTGGGCACCTGCTCTACCTTTTGGAACACTTCTCACATCATCGGTAGTTAGTTATTTAACATCAGTCTTTGCACCAGATTATGTGGTACGGATTACGTCTGAATGATTCACCTAAACATCTAGAGTGCCTCGTGAAGAAATTTACATAAACTCAAACAGGATTGATGCTCACCATAGCAAGAGAAAAGTTGAAGGTAGAGAAGAATCATATAAGGTTTTGATTGCCAGTCCAAAGGTCAGATGTTTGCCCAGTGAGGAGGCACTGAAGATTTTGGAGCAGAATAGCATAAGGGGATTGGTCTAACTGGAAGATCTTTCTTGTAGCAGTGTATGGGGTTTACTGTGAGTTATGTAACTTGGATTGAGCCCATTTGGAGCTGATATAGTAACAGGGTGGGGGCGGGGGAGCTAAGGAGTCATACTACAGAGCGACAATTGCCTAGAAGTGCAAACAGTCATTATGTCACCGTATCCATGTCCCCGCTCCCCTTTCATAACAACCAGAGGTTCATGTTTAACAAGATACAGTTTCAATTCCTCATTATTTCCAACACAAGTGTTGGCAAAGAATAAGTGTCCATAAAACTGAAAGCCAAAGTACCCATTGGATGCATTCATCTGCCGGTTCCTTTGCAGGTAGAGTTTGGCCTGTGTGTAAACATCTCCATGACCTTCCAGGGCAGGCCCTTCTATGTTGGTATTTCTGGCATAATTGAAATGCACGGCACATTGACATGATAGGCCATTTGTTTCAAGAAACCCCAGAAAAATTAGCCTGAACTTTGGCATGGGACAGGCAGTCAGAAAACCTAGATTCTATTTCCGTATTTATGACTGAGATGATACATGATACTATGTAAATTTTTAAGAATTTTACTTGCCTTCCTTACCTTAAGAATGGTGAAGCTGAATTAGATCACTGATTTTCAAACCCGGATAGTCATGGCAAACAACTAAGAACATGTGAAAACCGGCCAAGCCTGCTGAATCAGAATCACAGGGAACTGGACTCGGGATTATTAACAATCCTTCAGGCGACGATATAAAGCCAGCCTGCGCCTGGTCCAAGTAAAAGCATTTGGAACTGTGAGCTCTGTGATCTTCTCCAGCCCTTAACATTCTCCTCAGTTTTGTCCCATGACTGCTGTGTTAGTAACTACAGGAGTGGTCTAGAAATGTAACCTTAGGCATATAGCAGCCTAGATTTAAAGGGCGCATGACATACTACAACAGCGTAAAGAATTTTCCCCAACTCTCCCCCTTCCTGCTCACTCCAATTCCCTCCTCCTCCGGTATTCTGAGAGGTCTCTGGGATTTACACCCATACACCTCTCTTGTTTGCAGTTGCGATCTATACCGTTTCTCTTCTGCCCAAGTTCTGGTTTTGATGGACACACCTCTTCCCAGGAGAAACACGCATCATCTCTGCAACCTGCAATTTCCTCCCCCAAATATTTTGATTCTACTGTTCCTATGTCCTGCTGATGCCATTTACACCACGCTGTGCCAGAAGGGTGACCATGAGCCAAAGCCACTAAGCCTGCTGAGGCTGCTGATGAAAAGGACCGTAAGCATCGCTAAGTTACAAGGAGATCAAATAGGCCTCGTGTTGCTCAGTTAGATCAACTGCGTTGAGAAGTCTCAGGCTGCCTGAGGCTTAGTAGGAAATATTATGACCAATTAATTATGCCTGTTATGGGTACAAGACCGAAGAATGGTGCTTTGCCAGGGATTTGCCACCTAGTCCAGATGCCCTCTTTTCTTTTTGGCTGTGTATTTTGTTTTTACAGATGAGAACACCAAAGCCCAGAGGAAGATTTACTCAAATTTGCACAAATAATACCACAGGGACACTGACCATTCCAGGCAGATTCTGATCGGAGGCAGCTTGCCAATGTGCAGGAATGGGGCTTATGACTCTCTGTGTGTGTGTGTGTGTCCCTTCAGGAACCCAGGCGGCACTTCCTAATATAGTACAATGCTTCTTGTATAAAGGCTGTGTGGGCTTTTTCAGATCTTTATCTTTCCTTATGAAGTTTAAAAAAAAATCTCTGTAGGCTTTATCCGGGCAGCATTAACTGAAGACAACTACTTACTGCCTTTTCCAACAGTTATTTCTCCTTTGTTAAAGGGTCAGCTATAAAATAACGCTTCCTTTGCAGAAAGCGTGTGCTGTAGGACAGATTAGATAACTCAGGGGATTTGCAGCACACCGCAGAGCCTTTAACCTCCAGGTCATTGCTTCATCTCTCACCCAGATTAGGTCTGACAGCTCTACAGGAGCCTCCTTGGAAGGGACTGCCCAGCCGCTCTCCTCAAGATAATTGGCATCAAGATATGGAACTGTTTTGAAACTTTCAAAATACATTTTGTCATTCCTTTTACTACAGTTGTCTGTCATTCTACAAATCACAAGAGCGCCACAAAAGTCTGGATGGAGTCTAGCTGACACAGAGCAAGGGGACTCAATACTCAGCAAGTATTGATTTCCGGCACCGAAGCCCTGTCCACAGGCTGTAGGGAAAAAAGACTCCCGCTACATCTAATCCTGGGTCTGTGATAGGAGGCCAACAAACATTGCTTCTAGAAGAAGAGTCTCTCCGGCCACTTAACCAAGTTCTTTCTTCTGCACCATCTCTGATTCCTCAGTGATACCAAAAACATTTGCAACACATCCTGCAGGTAAAGTTATTCGGTGTCTTGTTTGAGTTCAGTTTCCTCATAAATATAAAGTAGAATTCACCTCAGCAAATATCCGTTTATATTGTGATTATCATAATAGTCGATTTTATCACAGGAATAGAGAGTAGGACGAATATATTCCAAATGGGATTTTTTCGTTTTATTGACCTAGAGCAATAATTTTCAGCTTTTTCAACTGAAGGACACCTCATACTCAGAACTGTGTCCCCACTTCCACTCTCAGCTCCTTAAACGCATCACCATGATCATACTTTTTGTATCAAGGAATGACAAAATATTTCTATACTTACAGGTCTCTGGAACTTTTGTAATAATTTCTGGTCTCCTCGTTCTCCATCCACTGATGGAGGAAAGCTTGACGAGAGGATCGGCTCATGTGTGCCTCGTCAGCATTCATATCTGTTGAAATTCTCTGCAGAGTATTCCTTATCTTACAATTATCTTTTATCTTCATAAATGTCAACAATAGTAAAATAAGATGCAGAGTATAAAAGCAAGTCAGTGGCAATTTTCATCCCAGGTAACTATTTATTTATTTCTCATCTCTTTCCACAGACAACTCTATTTAAGTGATCCTTGTGAAACGTTAGCTCCAATGTCCCTGCTGTTGGTCTAGTTGTTATTAACTTTAGTTCTTCTACTTTCATAAATACCATTAACAAATTGTTGAGAATAATTACAGGCCATTGTTAGACTTTTGCTTATTGAAAGCAGCTATTCTAGAGAACTATGGCACAATGGAGAGATCATTGGATTAATAGAAGACATATTAGGCCCTATGACAGCTCTTTCTTCCAGGTTACAATTTTGTTATTTATTCATTGAAAAACGTTATGCTTGTTCCTCCTTGTAGCTCAGTTACAGAGGCCAAATGAATGTGAACTTTCAAGCTATTTGCTGTTTGTACATATATGTGTACTTCAAACAAAGAAGTCACATGGTTTCATGATGTGTTTCTTTTTTCAATTAAAATATTGTGTTATGGACTGAATTACATTCCTCCAAAATTCATATGTGAATCCTAACTCCCGATAAGACTGTTTTTGAGAGAGATCATAAAGGAGCAAATAAAGGTTAAATAAAGTCAAAATGTGGGCCCTTCATCAAGTATATTTGGTGTCCTTGTAAGGAGAGACAGATGCAGGGAGCTAGAAGCCCAAGCGAAAGACTGTGTGCAGACATGGCAAGGAGAAGGAGAGAATCCTCAAGAGAGGAGAGAATCAGGGGAAAGTAGCCCTGCCAACCCCTTGATCTTGGACTTCTGGTCTCCAGAACTGTGAAAAACAAATTTCTGTTAAGTCTCCCAAGCTGCAGCATTGGTGGGCCCAGGAAACTACTACATTGCAAATTTCCCTTTAAATATGTCTAAAAAGTTTTATTTTTAATGACCCCAGATTCAATCAGTTTTATGTAACTGCAAACAATCCCTTTTTCTTCTTGGAATACCTATGTCATTCCCAATTTCTGCCATAACAAATTATGCTTTTAATATCCTTGTATGTTGTTAAATCATTTTAAGAGGAAAAAATGTCCTCAAAAAAACCCATAGTATAAATTAATGGGAATAAATTATAAGAATTCATCATACTATTTTTCTGACTTTTGTGAGTTTAAAATTATGAGAGAGAGGGAGAGAGAGAGAGAGGGAAACAATAACAAGGATAAAATAGTGTTAATATTTAAACTAGTGTTTTTCCACAGGCAACATTGTCTAGGAACAGGACCAGAAAAACCTCCTCAGAGATCAATACTGTGACTGTAAAAACTAGCCATTAAACAGGGAACCCTAACACAAATACCTTCTGTTAGCAGGAATTTGACAATGGAGTTCACAAATTGGGATGGGTAAAAGTACTATGCAGGAAACATTTTTTAAAAAATCATTGCCCCTTCATAGAAAAGAACAAATGTAGGAACGAGGAAGACGCTCCTGCCTTTGCTGGTCTCCGCCTTGGTTTTACACACAGTAAGATCACTTGCTTCCTGTTACCCCGTATTATATAAAGATTTACTCTATTACAATCAGGTGGTGCTCTAAGACTTTTTCTTTACGTGTGACCATTCCTTTAAAGCCAATACCGTACACCTATGCAAAGTTTTATTCAGGGCTGCAAATTTACAAGAATGAGTTTCTATCCTCTAAGTGAAAAAAACTAGTGAGAGAAACTCGAAGGAAGAAAAACAATGTGCTATAGTATCATAAAAGCTGAAGGGAATAAGTCCCAGTGGTGGCTGGGAAAGCTTCAAAGGCACATGAAAGAGATCAGGAGGGAGCAGGTGGCAATGGATCACATACCAGGTATTGCTAAGAAGAGTCAGATGGAGAAGCTGGTAGACACACCTGACCTCTGAAAAAGAAGGTGCGGGTTATGGGTACCATGGGGTGTGTGGTGGGGTGATAGGAGAGGAACCTGGGCCACGTGGGAGCCAGGAGGATGGGTTTTGGGTTATTAAGAAGCCACCAAAATTGTTTTACTCAATTTGCATTTTCAGATTACCAGGCAATAATAAGGATAAAAAAAAAGTTGAAGAAAATATTTTTCCAGCTATAAGGTGATGGAAGAGAAAGTTTGCTCCTTACTCCATCTCCCAAAGCTCAGTTCAGGAGACACTACTGTGTAGTAGACAAAGCTGTGATAGGATGTGACGTGACTGGACAGAAGGGCGACTCCAAGCATTCATGCGGAGCATGCACAGACGTGTTTAATACGTGTCAGTGCGTGGAACGATGGTTTGCTTTTCATTTGTGTTAGTGCATAATGCACATTCACTTATCTCAAGGTTGAAGTTCTGCATCTGCCGATCACTGTGTGACTCCGTGACCTTCTCTGAGTCTCAGTTTCCCTCTGTGTCTAATGTAGGTAATAGAAGCCACCTCATAAGGATCTTGTGAGCATTAGATGAGATGATGCACGTGAAAGTGTTTGTTACCTATAAATCGTAAGACAAATAGTATTTTTGTATATGAGAGAAGAGGAAAGGGGAGAGACTATGACGAGGACAGGAGAGAGAGCGTCCCGTACTACTTTACCAGAAGGTGGCAGCATTTTGTTTGCTAGGCAAATCCTTGATTCCCTCTAGTGTGTATTTTCTGGAGATTTGAATCAACCAAGGAAATTTCATGGGAAAGTATATGAGTTGGAGACTTATTCTCCTTTTTATTTCCTGTATTATTTTCCTTTGTTTTAAACGATGGGGAGATAACACATAAAAAGTTACAGGGAGCAAAATCTGAGAAGCCCCACTAAGAAGCTATTTGTTCTCTGACCCCCATTACTACGGCGTCTCACTTGACTCCACGTGTGTTTGTGGCCTTTTAACATGCCTGGATTGTAGCGGATATTTGAAGCAAGGACTTACGCTTCGGATCTGATCAATGGCTTTCTCTGGTTATCTCTATCTTCTACATTATTAATCCTACACTGTTAAACCATCCTCAGACAACGTTAATTAACCGAACACTTTCTGGCTGTGGAGATGATCTGAATAAAATTGCAAAAATGATCATAACTTTCAGAACCTTACAGCCAGTCTTGCCAGGAGGGCAAAATGTGAGTGGGCCTGGGAATGGTCACAAAAAGAGCATCAGTGTGAACAGACAGAGGTACAGTACGGCTGCCTGAGTATCGGAGGTCCAGAAAATGCAGAAAATGGTCTGTGAGAGGGAAGTGGTGAGGCCTCTTGGAGGAAATATGTTCTACCTATGATGGCAAGTCAAAACTTTGTGACGACTCACAACCTAGCCCCCCACACATCCCCAAACAGATCCAACGCACGCTGCACACAACCGTTCCTAAGACTGCTTGGTTTATGAATATGAATGGGTATTCCTTAAAATAATAGTTTATGTAGTAGAATGAAAATAAATAAAATATCTTATTTCTCATTATTTCTTATAGTGATCTGATGGTTACCTGAGTTTAGATAGCAAAACTAAGATTTCAGAGAACAGACCATGAGTGTTTAAGTATCTCTGTGGTGTATCTAATATAACTAAATAGTCTTGTGGTGAGTCATTTTGTTGACAATATAGATATTCAATATATGTCAAATCTAGAAACAACTTGAATTGTCTTTTTTAAAAATTATTTTCTACACAAATTAGTGTAGAAAGAGCGGACTAGAGGGGGTAGAGTAAGGATGTAGAAGGGAGGAGAAAGCAATACAAAGGGAGTAATGAAACTTGAGGGTGATGGATTTCTTTACTAATTTAATTATGGTAATGATCTCATGAGTGTATACATATGTCAAATTTCATACATTAAATTCATACATTTCATACATTAAATTTCATACATTAAACATGTATAGTTGGTTGTATGTCGGTTATATCCCGTTAAAGCTATTTTTTTAAAAAACCTCAAAAAATTGCTTTCTAGTATTCTGTTTGATGACCAAAGAGTTCCCAAGACTTGGTCTTGCTTTCCATCTTCACCCTGATGATGACACAGTATTGCTAATGTTGTGATGAAACCCAAATCAACCCAAGTACAATCTGATGGATATTTGTTGTTTTATTTTATTAGGTTTTTGAACAATGAAAGATATTTTAATTGTAGGAATTAATCTGTGCTTGGGAATCCACAACTGACAGTGTATCAGATGTGGTTTTATGAGAAAAAGAGACCAAGATCCAACTCAAGAGTTAATTTCTAATCATTGTACCTCATTGAGAGGAAGTAGGATGGTATCTATGTCTACAAAATATCTTCTACCACCTGGGAAATTTACTGTTACCATTTTCATTTCAAGATCGTATTAAAAATCTAATTTTGCCCAATAATGTAAGTAGCCCGTTATCTCAAATTAAAGAACAAAGATTTCTCTGGTCAGGGCTCCGTTTTGTTTGTAACACACACTTGATTTGTGAAAGCTGTTTCTCTTTCCTAAATCTCATTTTATCTAGCTGACTAAAAAATGTCCTAGATTAGTTGAAGGATCCTGCCAGATTGGACCTTCTGTGAGTATTAAGAGAGGTCAGATTCTGGGAGCTGACCCCAATTCACTAACAGGTACTTGCAAGGAATGTCAAGAGCAGCGCTGGGGCAATCTTTCTTACTGCATTCATTAGATCAGCACTTGAATTGGGCTGGCTCACTGAACACCGGTCAGTAATGGATCCTGACATGAAAACTACCACCAGTAGACCTCCCCGACAGCCCCACAGCACCTTTCCCTACCATTGCTCGGATAGTGGAAACATAATTTCTAAGCTGTCCGAATTTGCTAACACAAGTGGAAAATATAAAGATTGCTTCTAAAGATGAATACCACCAAGCGAGGGTAATTATCATCCATGGTTTGGCAAAAAAATATATTCCCTCGTGTAGGAGAAATGGAATTTGAGTTGCCGCCCTGGTTCTAGCTTGGTGTGAGTCCTTGGAACAGAGTTTCAGCTTCTCCATATCTAAGACTTTAAAATGCCAAGTGTGGTGACGTGTGCTTGGAGTTCCAGCTATTCAAGAGACTGAGACAGGAGAATCACTTGAGTCCATGAGTTCCAGGCCAGCCTGGGCGATGCAGTGAGAAAACATTTGGAAAAATAAATAAATAAAAAGTAAAAAAAATTAAATAAACACAGCAGGAACAGTAAGTCACTGAATGGCTATAGCGTCCCTCAGATGCCATCATAGAGGTACATTTTTATGCAGATGTACTGTTTGATATTAATTGAGAATCTACAATAAGAAAGTGAAAGGGTTTTTAAGAACCTTTCAGGCTATTTGCAGAGAAGAGAAGGGCAGGCATGCAAAAAAGAACATTTTAAAAGATTAAAACCGGGTCATGTTGGTGGTCCTTGTCTGTAATCCCAGCACTCCCCAGGCTGAGACAGGAGGGTTGCCATGAGTTCAAGGACAGCCTCAACTACATAGTGAGATCTTTTATCACACATACACACACACACACACAGAGATTAAAGTAGATAAGTTAATAAGAGGACTAGAAAAGGGCCTGAGCAGAAACTTCAGTGTAATTCACAGCATTAATAGAAAAATAAATTAAGTCATAATATAACCACAACCAATACTGGAAAAGAAAGCACTTGATAAAATTTAACAGTTATTTGCGATTTACAATCACCAGAAAATACCCCCCAAAACGTTCTATACTAGAAGGAGGTCATGTACCAGGAACCTAAAAAAATACCGTAAAACCATTAAAAATAATTTTCAGTTAAGTACAAAATAAGTTAAAGATGCCCCTATAATCACCAGTCTTACTCCACATATTAGAGATCTTATCCGATAACGAAATAAAATAAAAGAATAAACAAATTTAATAGCTATTCAAAAAGCAGTGAAAATATTCATTATGTGCAGATAATATGATCGTCTATTTAGAAACGCTGTAAGAATCAGTTTTTAAAATTCCGAAGATCAAGAGTTCGGCTATGTAGTTAGAGTCATTAGCTTTTCCAAATATTAGCCAAGCCAATTAGAAGATATAAATTAAAAATTGTAACAGCAAATGAAAAGCTGCTAGAAGTGAATGACTGTCTAATTTACTAAAATGCATGAACAAGACCCGAATGAATGGAAAGATAAGCCGTATTTTTGGAAAGGAAGACTCATAAACAGACCGTACTGACTGACAGTTAAAAGAATAAGGCAGCTTCATGCACGCTGGCTGTGAAGATATTGAAGACATTTTGTTAAGTGAAAAAATCGCAGACTACTAGGAAAACAAGTTGTGCATTTAAAAAAAAAACAAAACCACATTTTTTTCTATTTTTCCATATGCAAGTAAATGATTAGCATGGAAATTAATGTGGTTACCTAAGGGAAAGTGGTAGGATTGGCCACAGGAAGGGAAGAGTCATCACTGTCTATATTTTCACGATTTCATTTAGCAATAAATATTTGTACATCACTTGTGAATGGGTTGATACCAAGAAGGAAAACGAGGGAAGAATGGGGGAAGAGGAATTTCATAGAACAGCTTTCTAAGAGGAAGACGTTTTCAGCAGGTTTTCAGTGGCAAACAATTCAGGATGGAGGAAAACCTACCAGGAAAAAGTAAGAGAGAATAAACGCAGAGGAGACAATAGTTTACACTGTTGTTCACAGTTTACAAAGCACACCCCACCCGATGGTGCTAGAGATGGTGGTTTAAAGCCTCAGGTCTGGATTAGGATTCCAGCTCTGCCAGTAGCCAGCAATGTGACCTTGGACAAGTCACCCAAACTCTGTAAGTTTCAATTTTCTAATCTCTAAAGTTAGGCTAATGTGAGACTATATATAGTAATGTCTTAACAATAAAATAAAAATCAAAGAAAAACTTGAAACGCTGTGCTCATATAGGGCACTCTTAGCTTTCTAAGTATCTCTGAAATGTCTGATCCTTTCTTCTTTCATGTGAAAACATTTCTCTATCTTCTCTCATGGAAATCACCACTGTTTTCACATAAATATTATCTAGCTGGCCATGTAGCTCACTGGCAGAATGCTTGCCAATCAGGAGCATAGCCCTGGGTTTAACCCCCAGCACCACCAAGAAAACAAAGCAAACAAAGAAATACTAACTTTACTGAGCTCTTTCCCCGAGATGCCCTGTGGTGGAGGGTCATTAAGTGTGTTTTAGAGTCTGCACTCGCCCAGCACACATGTTGCATTGAGCAGGGACATTCTCTAATGTACAGGGGACAAAGCTCGGCTAGTCATTATAAAGAAGCTTCTACAGCATTTCTTTTCTTTCTGATGTGCTATAGATTAGGCCCTTTCTCTCCTTAGCGAAAGAAATGGGGAAAAGGATAGATGAGAATTCGTAAGGCTAGTCAGCTCCAAAAGAAGAAAATCATTCCCAGCCCAGAAAACAGACTTTCTTCCAGTGTGGTTGCAGGGGAGACTGAAGCCACCCGTTGTATTTAATATTTTAACAAGAATGTAGGCATAAATAACAGTATTAGAAACGTGATTCTATCAACCGGGGAGGTTGTGCCTGTGGTTTTTGCACGAGTAGGCTTTTGGTGAATGAAAAAAAAAGGGATAGAAACGCAGTCAGAATTTGATTTTTATCATTTCTGAATTATAAGAAATGGTGAGCCAATTGAGTATAAGAATTAGTGTTCAATATGCCAAGAGGATGCTTTGTGTTCAGAGAAACCCTTATAGATTGTATACAATTAAGAAAGTACCTTACATGAATTATGCATACAGGAATTGAATCTCCAAAATCTAAATGGAGGAGTCACTCGTCCATAAGAACGTGAGATAAGTTCTCAGTTAGCATCAGTCTATTTTTTGCCATTATTGTTCTTAAATATTTTGCAGCATCCACTCCTCAGCTTAGGCAAAAATTCAGTGTTATCAACCTTCCTGTTTAATTTTAAAGTCTCTTCTAAAAGGAACAGTCTAGCTTATCACATAAATAACTTGATTAATTTTAAAAGATATTAATTGAGAATATTAAATGAGAAGCTCGGTTCAGAGAAGTGAGTTTATTTCTCTGCTTAAAATTCCTCAAATATGTTAATTTTATTTCTCTGATCCCAAATCTCCTTTGTTAAAAATTTATATTAAGCTCTTGCGGAGAAATATTTATATTATGAATAATTTTATGTACTACAGTAACAAAAGACACATGTCTGATACACTTAACCTGTTCTTGCACCCCTGCCTGAGACATGGCCTCTCGATTCTGTGGTCCCTGCATGTCCAAGCCAAGATGTTCTTTAGGAGCCTCAGAGTCCTAAGAAGACATATTAGAAAGGTACCAGGTTCTACGGTAGGCTGCCAAGCTCCTTCCACTTATGTCTCATCAGCATTCTTGATTTCCAGCTTCCCCATGTAGCAAGGCCATCTGTGAATTTCAGTGCCCAAGTATGGAGGCCTCTAGAGCAATGTTTCCATTATACATGACACATGGTGACTCCCAAGTCATCTCCCCTTCATCATCAAAAGCATTTTGAGTATTGCTTGCCAGAAGCAGTATATAATATCAGCAGTATATAATATGCCACACTGGTTTGTATGTCAGTGGCTGGTCTGGGAAATTTTTCTGGATTAGTAGGGTCCTTAAAGGAACCATAAATTTAGCAGTTTGATGCAGGCCTGATACACACAGACCTGTGCAATCACTCCTAAATCAAGGTAAATCAAGACATATTGTGGAGTGACCAATGCGGGGTCTGTCAGCATCTAGACCTAACGTGATTGAAATCAAAGGTGTGTGTGTGGTGCTAGTGAGTGAACCCAGGGCATTGCCTATGCTGGGCAAGGGCTGTACCACTGTGTACACTCCCAACCCCCAAATCAAACTCGATCCCTTTGGGATCAGAGAAGCTCAGGCACACACAGTAACCCTAAATCAGGGATGGCAAACCTCTGAGAGCTTTCGATGATAACGAACAGCCCACTGAGGCACCACTGCCTCAGATCCAGCCGTTTCTTTACAGATGCCTATTCGGTTCGTGGCAGGGATTCCTAATCGCATAAGACTTGCTTCGCGTGCTCTCAGAATTCCTGGAATGAAAGCAAACAAACTTAGCGCACATGCTCTGCTAATGATGAGAAAGGAAAAGGGACCAGGGGAGAAAAGGCTTGAGTTTGAGTTTAGACGTTCTATTTACCTGAATACATCTTGGGCGAAATTAGTAATCACTATGGCCTTTCTTTGCTTCAACTGTCAAATGAAAGTACTGTCACCTACATACCTTACAATGGTATGGGAAGGCTCAAATTTGAGAGTTGTGAAAATGCTTTGTAAAATGCACAAAGAGTGCACACGTGTATACTTGGAGTTATTCAGACTACGTTATCGGTATTATTATCGGTGCCAATGAACGTACTGGAACATCTCAACCATCACTCGGTAGAGTGCTAAACTTTCACTGTGTGCGAGATCTGCCTGGTGATCTCGAAATGTAGGCTCCAATCGGTAGGTCTGGCTTGGGACCCCGATACAGTACCTGTATTGCTACTAAGTTTGAAAGGGATAATACTGCTGCGCTGGGGACCACATTTTTTTGTAGCAAGGACTCAGTACAATTTAGACCCTTAAAAATGATGAATGCACAAAATGGTTCCCTCTATGACTCTGGGAGTGAGAATCTGAACAACTTAGGTTATTTATTTCGAACATAAAGGCAGTTTTTACTTTGCATCGATTGCCTGTGCTGAGGGCACAAGGGCCCGTCACATAACCTCGGTCTCGGACTGTTGGCTTCTGTTACCATAAACAATAAATGCAATCAAGGAATATTGATGAATGTCTTCTGTACATTTCTTTCCTTTAGAGATTTTGCTTTGCCTAAACACTCAGTTACCCTTTAGAGGAAATTCAATTTGGCAACTTGTTGTTGGCAGGCCTGAGAAATTATTTCCCATCGGGAAGAGTTATGGCCGGACGGTCTTCAAGGGTCCTTTTCTAACATGTGGCCGCCAGGCCCGCAGCCTCTCGGCAGCTGGGCTCACTGCGACATCCATCCTTGTCACAAACAGCAAACCACACGCTACAGAATATCACAATCTCATTATGGGGTGTCATCTCACGGCACAAATACATTATTTTCTCCAGATTTACAGACGTTCAGTCCACATCACCGCCAGCATGTGATGGATGGGCTCTATCCGGGTGGATTTGGGTGCTTGATTTATACATGGCAGGACCTTGATCGACGTGGATCACAGTCAGCCCCAGAGGCCCTGCAGGAAGGTTTCTCCTTCACGGTTCCCTGGACATGAAAGCCAGTGGTTGGAAAATGTGGCGACACCTACTTTCAGGGAAAAAATCAAGCCAAGCCCAGCTGCCTCTTGGTAACGCGTTCTTTCACTTCTCATGTATTAGCATTGCAACTTCACAGCAAGGAACTTTGGTGGAATTTCCCCCAAGACCTCACTGTTAGGCCACAGTAAAATATCTGGTATCAAAGCTAGTTTGACAGAAAGCAGTGCTTTAACGAGGCATTATATCTCCCGTGGGAAGAGACAAGGTGGATGTGTTGGGGAATTTCCATGGAGAGCAAATAATCTTTCAGAGAGAAGAAGAGATTGTAAGAGAAGTACATATTTTCAAAATGTATAGCCACTTTATCTTCTTGGAAAGAAAGAACCAAATCTCAGTAAACAGTAAACATTACAGAATAAAGAATTTTAAATTAAGAGGAATCTAAAATATTCTCACATCCTCTCTTCAATACTTAATTTTTTTTTTTTTTTTCTGTTCAGCTAATTCCTTCTTGAATATTTGAGGTACTGGGAAGATTGTCATCTCCAGGGGAAAAAATGTCTTTACTTCTAAAAAACATGTACTTTAGGAAAAGTCTTATGTAAATTGAACGTGTGTGTCCAATTTCACCCGTGGTGCTAGTCCCAAGGGTTGGGGGCTTACTGAAATGTCTATCTCTTTATCTTCCTAGTCCTGCACCCCGCTACATGCTGCATTCCAACAGTATCTCTAATGCTGTACTGGTGCATGAGATTTCACAGTTCCCAACAGAAGAACTTAGTTTATGAAGGCATAGCATCGTATATTAATGTTTTTTTCAAATTCAATTACATGTATTTATCAGAAAGACAGAGAGTGAGAGAGAGAGAGAGAGAGAGAAACACAGAGAGAGACAGAGAGACAAAGACACAGAGGAGCAAGCAAGAGAAATAGCAATAATACCCTAAATAACGCTGATGGTTCTGCCCACCATTTATTTGGTCTTCTAAGTGTGCAGCCCAAGATAAAATGAGAATGTACTTCCTCGATTGGCTCAGTTCCCTGGTCTTCATGGGGCTCTGTCAAGGTTGTGCTGGCTCTGTTCCTAGTCTTACGTCCAGCTGAATTTAGAGTCTACACTTTGTGCCTTTCCCACACGTGCGGACATTATTCCTGGGTGCCCATTACAGCTAATCTCTCAATTTCTGTTTAAGAGAAAAAATAGGTCTTCCTCACCTTGAACTTCACTGTTGTGGACTTAGTGTGTGTGGCTTGGCAGGAAAGCATGTGCAATTAAAGCCGATTTGACCTTAGGACCTGACCCAAGACAAGCAATATTGGCTCCCCCCCAACTCCTTAAGGAGGGCAGCGATTAGTCAGAAGTGAAGAAGAGAGAAGCAATCGAGTGCTTCCTCATCAGCTGGCCAGACTAAATGGAGGCCTTAGTCAGGGAGAAGGCATCAAGGTGTTTCCTATCAGCCTCTCAGTAAATACATAAATCAAGCTCCTAATTATATTTCTATAACAAATGATGATCATTAAATTGCTTTTTTACGTCCAGCCATTTTATTAGTGACTATAGTCAAATATGGTTTCATCTCATTAAATATTAATGTAAACTAAGTATAATAATTTTATTGCTCTTATAACAAATTGTCACCAATTTATTGGCTTAAAACGTCATAAATTTATCACTGCTCATAGTTCTAGGAGATGAGAAGACCAAAAATAGGTTTTATAGGCTACATTCAATGTTTCAGCATGTTGTGTTCGTTCAGGAAGACTTAGTGGAACACCGCTCCTTATCTTTGAGCCCATCAGCTAATTCCTTCGTGTCGGTGGTGGTGCATCTATGGCACGCGTGCCATGGCAGATCGTTTGTATCACTGGGACTTCTAAAAGGTTCGCCATCTCTGCTTTATATCCCCATCCTTAATGTCATCTTGCCCGTGAAGTCTTTTTTTTGCCATATAAATTAATATGCTCATAGGTTTGGGAATTAGAAGTGGGATTCTTTACAGGCAGGAATAATCAGGTCTACAGACAAAATTCAGCCTTTTCAAATAGAAGTGTGTTTCCTGATCTGATAGGGTGGTAGAGAGAAGACACAGGTACCCCAGTTTCTGGTCTCAGCGTATCTCTCCAGGCTACATGAATGCGTAACTTGGGCTAAGCATTTTTCAGGGCTGGAACTAGGGTGAAGAAGGCACCCCGGGCACATGACTGAAGGTGCCGCTCTAACTCCAGTGCCAACCCCAAGAGCGAACGCCTCTTCACACATCAATCTCTAGGTGCGAGCCTCCTCCTAGGAACTGTGTGGTTTTATATGTCTATGACTTGGTTTTCTCATCTGTAAAACTGGAGTATAAAATTAACACTCATTGTTCTTTAACTTGCTTTTTTATTTTAGAAGAAACGGTGAACTAATAATGGGCATGAAGACATTTTTATCAATAGTACAGTGCATTTATAACAGCTAAGTTTCCTTAAAACATGAGAATAAATTCCTACTTGCCCCTAATTAATATAGGTTAATTCGTGTAAACAAAAGTATTGACGTATGTATTTATAAAGAGGGATGGGGATGTATTTGTCTAGGAGGCATTAGGACATCCCTTCTCCAGCCTTGGCTACCCCTGGAATCGCCTGAGGAGCTTTCCAAAGTGCTGATACCTGTGTCTTATCTGCAGAGAATTTCATCTAATTAGTGTGGGGTGTAGCCCGGGCACTAGGATTTTTATTTATTTACTTATTTAAAATTTTTTTTCTTACCAAGAACATGTATTGGTACATTGTATACATAATGATCACATTTATCATAGTTATTTTGTACTTATACATGATATATCTTGGCCCCCTGCCCCATCCCCACCCCTCCCTTCCATTCCCCTCTTTCCTTATTTACAGCAGGTTTATTTATATTTTTCCATTTTTTCCCTTTTCCCTTTCTTTCCCTTTCCCCTTCCTTCTTTTCCCCCTTTTCCCTTTCTAGTTCTCCTCTCTTTTGATTATCTTTCTTTTACCTATTATCTGTTATGCTTCTTTGTCTTTATGTGCACTTATGATTTCTCATATCAGAGAAACAGTTTGATGTGTACTCATGAGTGACTGATTTATTTCACTTAAGAGTATATTCTCAAGGGGCATCCATTTACCTACAAATGACTCTAGTTTATCTTTTTTCTGGCAGAGTAGTACTCCATTATGTAGAAAAACCACATCTTCTTTAGCCATTCCTTAGTTGTTGGGCATTTGGATTGTTTCTGAGACTGAGCGATTACAAATCGTGTTGCTATGAACATGGTTGTGCATGTATCTCTATAGAATGAGGTTTTTAATTCTTCCGGGAAGATACCAAACAGAGGAATAGCTGGATCAAATGGAACCTCTAGATTTAGTTTTTTGAGTAGTCTCCATACTGATTTCCATAGTGGTTGGACTAGTCTACATTCCTGCCAACAGTGGAGGAGGGTACCCTCTTTTCCCCCGCAGCCCCTCCAGCACTTGTTGTTGGTTGATTTCTTGATAATAGCTGTTCTTTCTGGAGTGAGATGGAATCTTAGCATTGTTTTGATTTGCATCTCCCGAATGACCAGTGATGTTGAACATTTCTTCATTTGTTTATTTGCCATTTTTATTCCTTCATCTGCGAAATGTTTATTCATTTCAGATGCCCAGTTTTGGATTGGGTCTTTGAATTTGGGGGGCTTGATTTTTCTGAGTTCTTTATATATTCTAGATGTTAGACCCTTGTCTGAGGGACAGGTGGCAAAGATTTTTTCCCAGTCTGTGGATTTTTGTCCTGCTCTATTGGAGATTTCTTTTGCTGTGCAAAAGCCTAGCACTAGAATTTTTAAACTCCCCAACTGCCTCTACTGTGCAGCCAAAGTTAAGAACTGCTAGTTACTCATGACTCTAGATGTGTTTTGACTCTGGATGTGTCTCTAAAATGTGTTTTGAATTGAAGTTTATGATGAGTAGAGAGCATACTTTACCTGGTTGCAGAATGTATTCTATAGAACCAAAGTGGCAGGCAAAATTCAAATTTTGATCGTACATAAAAATCTTTCTGTTAACAATCAAGATGCAACTAAATGCTTCTTTTTTTTTTTACCAGAGAAAAAGTATTGTGGGAAGATAAAAAAGAAAAAGCACCACTTCCCATGATATCTTCTGTATAAATTCAATCTAATACAATCATTCTTCACCCTGCCCAAAATAGTGCTTCTAGATTTTGACTGCACATTAGAAACATCGGGAACCTTTTGAAATTCAAGGATCTTGACTGTACCTCAGATTAATTAAATTGAAATCTCTCAGAGTGAGACCCACAGATTTTTTTAGGTCTCCCCAGATGATTTCCCTGTGCTAGCAAGGTGGTAACCTGGAATCTACCTTACTTAAACTCAAAGTCAACATAACAAATATTTATTGAGGACAAGCCACTTGCTTGCAGAAATTTCAAGATTTTCCATACCTCAAAACATTCCCTGTCTAATGAAGGAGAAAAAGCATTGTGTTGTATGGATGACAAAAGAAAAGGAGTTGGGCATGTGGTGAGTGCGTGTAATCCAAAGACTATAGAGGATTCTAAATTCAACCCAGCCTGGGCGCCTTAGCAACTTAGAAATACTTTTTGTAGAAAGAGAAAAAAAAAAAGGGTTGAGGATGTAGCACAATGTGAAGGCCCTGGGTTCAATTTTTAGTATCTCTCCCCAAAAAATAGAAAACAAAAGAAATGGTACCATAGGAGAAAGCAAGTATGCAAAAACTCCTTTCACAAGGCAGAGAAGCAAGGAACAGAGCAGTTGCAAGACTTAATGAGGAATTTTGCAAAGGTGGGATGTGAACAGGGTTGCAGTAACATGGGTACGAGCACCCAGCATGTGCAAAGAACAGAGGTCTAAACCAACATAAGGAATCGACTGCATTGCATAGAATTATTAATGTTCTCAGTCTGAATATAGTGGCCTAAACAGTGCCTTGTTGAATAAAGAGCATTTTAACACTCACTAACTTATTTGAACACAATTCTTGGAGCACTCTTCAGCAATAAAAAGGACCAGGCTATCAAAATACACAGCAAGAAGAATGGATCTCAAGGAAATCATATTGAGTGGCAAAAACCAATCTCAGAACACTGTACAATGTATGACACCATTTACATAGCATTATCGAAATAACAGAATTATAGAGGAAGGGAACAGATTAGAGGTTTCTGGGGCTTAAGGATGGAGTGGGGGAAGAGGGTGAATATAAAGAGGCAGAAAGAAGGATGTCATTGTGGGGATGGACCACTCATGTGCCTTACTGACAGTAGGCCTGCCCATCTACACATGTGATACGATGCAAAGACCATCCCAACACACTGCACTAAACTCACTTTCCTGGTTTGACGTTGTGCTGTGGTTAAATGGGACAATACCAGAGGGGAAGACTGAGGGAAGGACACGCCAGATCTCTCTATACTGTTTTTGCAATATGGGTGAATCTATAAGTCCAAAAAACATGTTTTTAAAAATGTGAACCAATGAGGTGAAGCAGATTGTTAGAAGAAGAAGAAGAGGAGGAGGAGGGGGAGGAAGGGAGCCTACAATTTTAATGATTCAGAAGGCAGCTTAAGGTCTTGAAATGAGAACCAAAACCTGCTGGTTTTTCTGTTATTTGTTTATTCTTTCCTTGTTTCTATCTCCTTCTCCTTTCTGTCTCCTTCCTTTTTTCCCTTCCTTCTTTTCCCTTTTTCCACTTTCTATGCTAATGCACTCTCTAGAAAGCACAGCTTGCAAAATACATTTTAAGATTATTCCATACAAGAGAAATAAGAAAAAATAATTAAAAGGACCCAGATGAGAGAGAAAATTTAGTGGTGTTCCAATAAGTCTCTGTTGTTACTAGGCTACGAGCCCATTCTGAAAATTTAGCTTACAATTTACACAGCAGGATACTCATATGCTGCTTTATTAATATGCTAACTTAAGGCTAAAATAAGAACCAAGTACCATCTCAATTACAACCACTTTGAGCTCCTTTAATCTAACAGTGACGTATTAATGCAAAGAATAAACTTTTGGGAAGAGAAATAAAAATATAGCTTAAGTTTTGGAGTTTAGAAACATTGCATATTTATAACATTGATTACAGTGTGATATTGTAAACAGCTGTATTTCTCGTCAGTTTGTTTATATAACAATAATAAAATGGTCTTTTATGCACAGACTTCCTATACTGACCTCAGTAGTACATCTAATAAAGATAGTCCCCTCTCCTGCAGCTGAATGGTCTTGAAAAATGATTTATGAAATACATGTTTACATCCACTTGAATAGCAGAATTGAGTTTGTCTTCATGCTTTTGGAGCAGTGGCTCCTAATGCAGAGTGCAAAGTGGGGTTATGAGAAGGTCCCCCAGTACCAGCAGCCAAGATCGGTCTTGGCCTGATTTCAGGGCTCAGTCGGGGATTCTCTGCTCTTCCCACCTGGTAACTGGCATTCATGACGCTGGACAGATGCTGAAACTCAGGGGCTCAGTGAGATACCAGTGCTGCAAATAAATCACTCCTCGACATTTAAATATCATTTATTCTTGCAAGTAAGTATGAAACATACAACTAAAAGTATTGGATGGGGGATAAATGGGTTTTGTACAAGCAACAACAAAAAAGAGAGCTTTTTGTTCTATAAAGGAAATTACATACTTCAGAACACCTAAAAATACCTTTCATTGACGAGAACATGAATATCCCTTAAAGAAAGAGAAGTTAGTTACACTAACTTAGTTATACTAAGAAAAGTACTGAGATTAGCACATATCTCAATGGTCCGAGAGACAACTGTGGAATTTTTTTAATTGTTAGGGAAATCTGTACCTCTGCTGACTTGGATAATGGACCAAGTCCATTAGGTTCTTCCAACTCGAAATAATCAAATGAGTCAAATCCCGACAGATTGGGAAAAGTAAGTTGTGAATTTAAAGATACAGAGTCTTCTTGAAAGTGAAACATAAAACAGCTAAGTGCCGCTTTCAAAAAAGTCTAGACCAGCAGTGGCCAACCTACAGCACGTATTCCGCAGCCAGCTATTTGCTGTCATTGAAAGCTGTAAAAGATTCGCCATCACCGGTCTGGACCAAGTTTCAAATCCTAGAGGGTGTGGAGTAGCCCCTTGTTCGTGTATTTCTTACTTATAGCAATACAATATGGTACCACAGGGAACCAAGCAAGAGAACTCAGGAGACCCCAAAAATCAATTCACTGCAGGCCCTCTGTGATCTCACAAGGCCTTTCCCTCCAGCCTCTCTCTACTTACCTGCTGCCACCCTTTCCTTACACAGGTTCCCTCTGCTCTTGCTGGTCCAGCCTCTTCCAACGCCCTCCTGTCTCTGGGGCTTCCCCAGAGTGGGTATCACTCTGAAGAAAGGACTTCTTTCACTTAGTGTCTATTTGTTGAGCATCTACTGTATGCCACAGACAGAAAAAAGATGCACAGGATCCCTGTTTTGATGGAACTTACCTGTAGGCAGGGGAGACAAGTAAATAATTAAGCAAGATTATTTTGGATCCTGATAAGACCTATGGAGGAAATCGACAGAGCAATGTGAAAGAGCACAGAGAGGCAGTGCTACTTGGTAGAGACAGGGAGGTGAGAGAAAGCATTTTGGAAGAGAGGCCATTAAAGAATAAAACCCAGCCAGCCATACAAAGATGGAGAAAACTTCCCAAAGAAAGGGGAAAAGAAGCATAAAGTCTCTGAGGTGGGAGTGGAATGGAAAGTTCAGGAAATCGAATAGAATCAAGAATGGCCAGAATGTGGTGAGCAAGGGGCCCCAAGTAAGGCCACAGAGGCTGGAGGGTAAGGTGTCAGGGAAGGGGTTAAAGATGAGTGTCAGCAAAATGCAGGTGCTCCCTGGAGTGACCTTAGCGGCTGCCTTTCTGCAAAGAAATTGGCTATTAGCCCTGAAAAAGGGGTATATTGCAATAACTGCTAAACTACACAACAAACGGCCCATTCCTTGACTCTAGCCAAGGCTGGGAGCAATTCTTCCAGCTGCACAGGCCTGCTGACACCAAGCCGCCTTCCCTTGCACACAGTACTTAAGAAATTAACAAACTGGGTACCGCAGTTGCTGCTGGCGTTTGCTTTCTTACCCGCTGAAGACGTTGTCTCAAGGAACATCTTCCATCTTGGGACGTCTCCTGCCTTGATGTGTGGTGACGTGTTATCGGACTATTCTCGTATCTGCTGTACTTTCATAGCAATCTAACCTTCGCCTTTGTAAAATCATGATGCGGCTCTTCTGTTGGTGGGTCCCAACCTCAGCTTGCCGTGGCCACAACCGAATGTGGCTTCTTGCTATTACATAAGGTCACGGGGGATCTGCAAGCCCATTAAAGGGACATACATTTTTATTTTTAGTGAAATTGGAAATCACTGAAGAATGTAAAGCACAAATGTAGTAGGACCAATTTTATATTTTTAAAAAGTATCATCCTGGTTGCAGTATAGAAAAAGGACCTCACGGGAGTAGAGGGGAACAGAAGCTGGAAGTTTGTTAGGAAATGGTTGTTCTAGACCAGGAGAGAGAGAAGGGCAGCTCGGACTGAGGCAGAGACAGTGAAAGTTGAAGAACATGAAGGGATTCTTGTTATACTGTGAAGGCAGGACCGACTTCAGACAGTTCTGAAGAATGACTAAAAGATGAAGATACAGGCTGATTTGTGGCTTGGGAACTTCAGAACAGAGATGATTGTGTCGCCATTTTATAAGTGGGGATGACTGAGTAAGAAGGGAGGGAGGAAGGTGGGGGTTGGATTTTGGGCATGACTTTGCAATAGCAGTAGAACATGCCAAAGAAACGCCAAAGAGCGGTTTTGGTGAGAAGGAAGCGGAAAGCAGGCAGTAGATTTCAGCGGTCACTTGTGAAATTCCACCCATCGTGGTTGTCTGCCCACAATGCAACACGTGTGCTCTTGGAGCAAAGATTCCACTGCCAGGTGCCTCTCAGCTGGGAAATACTGACGCACATGCAAAGAGCCAGGAGCTCGCATGTTTACTGTAGCATTGTTTATGCGAGCGGACACCGAGGTCAACCTAAATACTCACTTTTTAAGAGAGTGCTTCGCTGACCGCGTGCCACCTGTAATACAAACTCTCCAGCCACAGTGAAAGGACAGATCTCATGTCGTGAAATGAGAAAATCACGGAACGATTTAAGTGAAAATAGTCAATTAGGAAATTATATATTAATATAATCTCATTTATTGGAAAAAGCTACACACATCAGTAAGCAAATCTATAAAAGTGTGGCTGCATATTGCATCTGGGAAGAAGAGGTAGTAGAGAGGGAAGTAAATCTTGGACTTACTCTACCTGAATATTGTTTGAATTTTTGCAAGAATAAATGTGTAATGTATAATTTTAATATTTTAAATAATACTCGAACCAGTAAGTCCTAGCCATTGGCCTTAAATTAATGAGTATGTACTTGCTTATGTTACAGAACCTGAAAGAAAGGGCCAGAGAAGTTGAACTATCTGGTCAAAATTTTAGGACTGGTTAAAACTGTTTCCTGATAGATGAGACTACCCAGATCTAGGAAATTTTCTCACTTTTCTGGCGATGTGAATGGTTTGGTTCATACCGTAAGTGTGTAGTTAGCTGAAATGTATGGATTTTTAGAATAAGACACATGTATCTGGTCTCTGTATAAAAAAGAGATACATATTTCTCTGTAGTTGTGGGAGTAATAATGGAAGGATCCAGGGAATTTAGAGTAAGCCAGAGAGTTCTTGAATAAGTAGGAGAATTCAGAAATTTTAGGGACCGAGATTCTCTCTCTCTCTCTGTCTCTCTGTCTCTCTGTCACACACACAGATACACACACACACTAGAAAGAAGATCTAACATTATGGGGTGAAACAATGAACTAGTCACACATCCTAAGAAAATAACTGACTCTTTCAAAGACTCATCTCTCTCATGTCACGTCTTTTTAAAAACTTTTTTAAAAATTGTTTTCAACTAGTAACATAAAAACATAAATATTATATATATTAACTGGTGCCACGTTGTTTCAGTTGACATATACATGCACAAGGTCTGAAGTAAGAAATCAAGTTATGTACCAATCATGATTGGAAAATACGGTGTGTGTTTAAATTTAAAAATTTATTGTAGTAAAAGACACGTTGTCATTAATCTCCCCAGAATAGTTGCCCACACTTACCCCACCATTCTTGCCACTTTCTGAAGCAGTTCTGGAAGGCTTTTCATGAGGGTCTTTAATTGCACCACTGTGGCTATCTCGATGTCTTCTCCTTTTACCATTGTTTTTACTTTGGGGAAGAGCTAGCGGTCACACAGTGCCAGATCCGGTGAATAAGGTGGATGAGGACACAGTGCGATGCTTTTACAAGCCTGAGTTTCTGCTGTGTGGCACTTGGCAGCAGCATTCACTGTGTTTTTGATCACACCTCATAAAGCCATGAAAGAGGACTTCTAAAACTGTTTCATAAAGTGCCACGAACAATGACATAAGTTTGCTAAACATGAGGAGGAATATTTTGAGGGGGACTAATGGCAATGTGTTTTTTATTGCAATTTTTTTAAACACCATATTTTTATCATTCTTGTATATTTATCTCCTCCAGTGTTGCTTCTATGTTGAGAAAACTTTAGAAATCCTTCTTTCTAGCTTTTAAAAATGTGCAATGTCTGATTATTATGTAGGCACCCTTCTCAGTAACGGCACACCACAGCTCCTTGGTCCTAACTGCGCCTCTGCACTCAACAATCAGCCTCGCCCTCCCTCCGCCCCCATTCTCCTCAGCCTCCACTATCCACCGTTTTACCCTCAACTCTAGCTCACTGCTGCGTCTTGAGAGATCACCTCTCTGCCTAACAATATGCACTGAATTATGACTTTAATGAGATGTGAATCCTGAGGCAGAATTTCTATGGCCCAGATTTGTGGACATGGGAATGGAGAAAGCTCCTTCAGGGAGCAGAAGAAAGAACAAGGGAGTGTATCTCTGTGGCTCCGTATTTTTAGGTTTTAGAGGGTGTCTTTCATTCCATTTCATCCAGCCTTCACCTGGTTCTTTCAAATGTGAATTAAGTGAATATGACTTCTGCTACCGTGACTGCAGCTTGTTCATCAGGGCTGCTGTGCTGGGGTCTGGAGAACAAGCAAAGCCTTGTCACTTCATCCACCCCACTGGGAGGGCCCTTCGCTACCTCGCTAGCCCTGTTCTCGCTCCACTTCTTACTTACTCCTCACGATGGACAAGAGGCCATGGACCCAACCGGTTAGGACTAGAAAATGAGCCCCTATAATCTCAGCCCTTCACTGCTCCTCTTCAACTTTGGAATCTGGTGTTTCTGCAGGAAGCATGAATTCTTCTCTATTTCTCCATGACTTGAGTTTTACAAATATTCTCAAAAGTGCAGGCATCTTGAACAGAGTGGGGACAGTGTAATTAGGTCTTTCCACTTCTGGGATTCAGTATTGGTCAGCCTGCTAGCCCTTAAGTAGAAAATAGAATCTACATTTTCTGACATCTGCCTCATTGATAAGAAAAATAATATTTTGGCCTCCAATTTGCCTCCCTCTTAAGCCTTATTTGTCCCTTGTTCAGAACCAAAGTGAACAAGATGGGTGTTTTTTATCGGGGGCCCTCGAACTTAACAACTGTACAGGAGATGGCAGAGAAACACCCTGGTCGAGTGGAAACTGGTGTGAATGACTTGGGAACTTTCTGGGACACAGGGCCGAACACCATTCTACCAAGAGATGTTCAGGTCAGCAGACAGCCAGCAGATGTTTTAGGGTGTATTGAACAAATATAGTTGCAGAAATAAACATTACGCTATTAGAGATTAGTGTGCACCTAACTATAATTAAAATAATCTTTATTTGAATGAAAATAAATCACACTGCTTGGATGGATTTAAGGCTAAGAAAAATGTCAGTTTTCCACGGAATCAGTCTTGCTGACCCCTGCGAGATAGGCGTGCCACTTCTGTGTGACTCCAGCTGTTTGCCACAAACAGCCTTCTACGGCAGCAGCTGTGAATATACCTTCTGGCCTGTTTTTAGTGTGTGAGTGCCTGCGGCCCAGAAACCTTATCTTGTTCATGATTGTGTGCTTTGCAGTACCTTTTACAGAGATTGCAGTTTGTAGATAGCAGCAAAATGCAATTTTAAAATGTTTAAAAGCAAGCAGATCATAAACCAAAAGGCTTAGAGTTGACAGCAAATCATATGTACTTCTCCTCTGCTTAGCCATTTAATTAGGTATTTAAAAATCGGTGCACATCAAGAAGAGTCTCGCAAGGGGGTTCCTAAGGGCCAGCCCCGGGCGGGTGAGAGAGATAGAAAGACAGAGAGGAGCTGTTTCTTGTTCCATGCTGTCCCATGTTTTCTATGACTGCATTTCTTAACTTCGATGACCCTATTTCTCAGGTTTTTACATAGTGTCAGAAGATGGCAGGAGTCCGCCCTTACAGAGTCCCCCCTCGCCCATAAATGGTGCCTTAGGTGAGTCCATGGCCTCTTGTCAGCGCCATCTCCTGCCCACGATGCCCTGGAAGGACCTGTGGTACCAGCCCCTTTAGCAGGGCTTCTGATCCTTTCTTCTCCGGTTCCTTTTTTTTTTTTTTAGAGGACAATTTATTTAAAAGTGGGGGGGAGGGGGGGAAGGGAGATGATAAATAGCTGCTACCCAACGAGTAGGGAGCACTCGAAAGCAAAATACTCCCTCTTCTTGGGTTCCAAAAGCTCCCTTCTCTAGCCACCTGAAGGGGACGGAGATAACGGGATCTTCATACTGGATGAGAAAACTCTTCAACATCGTTTCAATTCAAAGAGGCGGCATTTATGTTCATTGCCTCCTAGAGAACTCTGGGGACACGGTTCCCTCGGCTTCTGCCTGGAGTCCCATCCTTCCTCTTCATCCCTTCTTCCACTGAATACGAACCTCTTCCTCATTCTCTTTCAGGAAAAAAGAAAATCCCTCCTCAAAATCCAGGCTTGGAGACCCAACCCAGCCTCTGCCCTGCCCCAGCGATTGAGCCAGTCAGTCCTCAGACAAGGCCCCTTCTTATCCAACAGCCAGCAGGCCGGAGGAGCAGCAGCCCACATTCAGGCCAGCTCTGAGCCGGGCACACTCACCCAGGACGGTCCCCGTCTTGACACTCACCCAGGACGGTCCCCGCCCGGCCGCACAGCTCAGACCAGTGCGGTGAAGCGGCCTTGACGGATGAGCCTAAGCGAACTGGAAGGAGCCTCGCGGTGACCTCGAACTCCGCCGGAGCTCACTGCAGCCCTGCTCTGCTGCTGCGTGCTCGGGACCCGGGAAAAGGAAATGACTTTCTCCATTTCTGCCTCCGTTTTTCTGTCTGTCCGTAAGGCCACTGGACCTGGTAACCGCTGCGACATGCTCAAAATAAATATAGCTTAAATAATACAAATACTAAATAGTAACTTTTCGGACTTAGGTTAGTCTCCCAGAATCGTTCAGGCGGTTTCCACAGAAGCCCCTGCGCGCTCATGCACTCAAAGCTTTAGCCCGCTGAAGTCACCCGGTCCCAAGAATACGAATGCCAGAAATCTTGCACGTAACATTTTAAGATGAGAAAATGGGTTGTTGCATGCTCAGCTGCTGCGCTCGGGCTGACAATGAACTAAGGAGCGTCATTTATTGTTCCTGGCGGAACATCCAAACCAATAGTGGAAATTCAGCAGCCAAGCAGCCACTGACGTTTTAAGCCACACCCTTTTCTGGGCTGTGGAAATGCACTGAAGCGTCGTCTTTTGTCTCACAGTCAGGGGAGATCATGTTGCAGAAGGAATAACTGAACAAGGTTTGCATTGCAAATAGCAAAAATCAATCCTGGGCTTGAACTGCGAGACGCCCGCTCACTGCACTGTGCACACCTGTGATAAATTGCACCCTTTTTTTCTCAGTAGGAAGCTGAGCTTAAATTCGTCGCATTAATTTTATTGATTTACACTCTGTGCAAGATAAAAGTCATGTGATTGCATGGCTAACGGTGATGATATGCCATGTTCCTCGACAGGTTTTCTGATTGGTTTAAGAGTTATTTTTTTCCCTTGGGCCACGTCTTAAGTAGCCAAGCTCAGCAGTTTCATAGGACAGCCAAACTCCAGAGATCTTGTGAGTTTCCTGTTTCAACTCACTTTCCCCAGTACAAAGATCCACACTCTCTTAAAACTTCTCTAGGTTCCCACCAACTTAGGGGAACATCTAAGCGTCAAGGAACTCATGATGTTTTGTGCTAATGCTTTCTGTTTGGGGAAAACTTCAGTTGCTGGAAGGTTCGAAGGAGTCATGAGTCCAAAACCGTCTTTGTGCCCAGGTTTCAAAATTTTACCTTGACTTATAAACTCTCAGCCCAGCTCCTCCCCCACAGTTAGGATTTGATAAATCTTAAGTATGACACGGAGATTATACTGAAATAATTCACTTTGCTCTATTAAGACCATGAACATTAAAGGCAAAGTGTAATTTGGGAAAAGCGTTCTCTAAGATTCAATTTCTTACTTGATATATTGTAGATAATAACAGTGCTAACCTTACAGGACTCAGAGTTTTAAATGAGATAATGAAACCCAAGCATTTAGTATGATGACTGAGAGTACGCATTCAAAATATTGAGCTATTATTAATATTTTCACTGCTGGGCAAGGTGGCATGTCCCTGTAGTCCCAGCTATGTGGGAAGCTGAGGCAAGAAGACCTCTTAGCCCAAGGACTCAAGGTCAATATGGGGAACAGAATTAGATCATCTCTTGAAAAAAAAATTTTAAAACATAGAAACAATCTCCACTTTACAAAGCAAATACTTCCATTAATAATTATTTCTGGAAATGTTCTTGTCAGTCAAAATTACCAGGCATGTATACTGAAAGGAGATAAATCAAAAAACTGTTGACAGAGTGGACAATAGAAGACCTCTGAGTAGTCCATCTCTCAAACTCTCGTGCACAGCACACTACTCTTAGTACATGGTGTATGCTACATAAATATTCATTGTATTACATTATTTTTCTTCATTGAGGTCATGCCAAGTGTAACCTCAAAATGTCTTTTCATAGATGTTATTGTTCTCCCACTAAGCTTCACTTGAGACTATCTGTGACAAAATGCATTGATTAGTAAAAGCTTTTTGTATAAATTGATTTTTTCACCTTCCTTTCTCTTCCATATCCCTGAGGGTGTTGGGCCTATTTTCACTATTTCTTGTTCAGCTGGATATCACAGTCTGCCGTTTCTAACAGCCAAAGTCATGGAGTTAGCAGAGGACTTGGGGATTCATTCTATCCTCTGTGTCTTATATACAGTGAAACTACGGCCTGGAGAGAAGAAACAAGTTATCCAACCCAGGTGGTTCTTCTGGCGGGGAGTTAGTGTTTTCAGACAGGCCCCTGCTGTGTGTGTTGTTCAGGATGGCCTTGACTCACTATGTAAACTAGGCCGCTCTCAAGCTCTCAGCGATTCTCCTGCCTCAGCCTCCCAAGTGCTGAGATTACAGGCATGTGCCGCCAAGCCCGGCTTTCACCCTGGTTCTCAGGAGTGGAAGTAGAACCAGAAAATTAGTTCTGATGTTAAAGTCAGAATTTCTTTTTCTCTTCAACACCCTTAGTAGATATCAAGATTCATGATTATATAGTATCTTTGGCATTTCTGACCTCTTTTCTATGACTAGAACTAAATGTAGAGCCTCCCACTTTTTATAGAAGCTTTGGAATGAGGCACAGTGACATGTGCCCCTAGTCCTAGCTACTCTGAAGGCTGAGGCAGGAGGATTTGTTGAGCCCAAGATTTCATGGCCGGCTTGAGTAACACAGTGAGACCCCATTTTGAAGAAGAAGAAGGGGAGGGAAGAGAGGGAGGAGGGAGAAGAGGAAGAGGAGGAGGAGAAAGGGAAGAGGAAGGAGAAGAAGCAGGGACAGGGAGGATGGGGAAAGAAGGGGAGGGGATAAGAAAGAGGAAAGAGGAGAAGAAGGGAGAGGAGGAGAAAGAGAAGAGAAAGGAGAAGACAGATAAGAAAGAGAAGAAGAGGAGGAAGTGGTGGGGAGGGCAAGAAGAGGAAGAAGAAAGAAATATTGGGCATTTTTTCTCTCTTTGACCCCTTCCTTTCTCTCTTTCCACAAATTTTCAACTGGTTGCCCTCTTTTAATCATATTACTTATATGCATTAGTCCTCTTGGGATATAGGAGACTTAAAGTCAACTCAAACTGATTTAAGAAAAGGGCAGTTATAGACAAAGGCCGCTACATGCCTTCCAGTACTGAAGGAAGCATTGACTCTGGGGTGGGAAGAATCCACGGGGACTCGCGGGCCTGCTGTCCAGAGTACTCTCGTAAGTGTAGTGTGACTTCAGTGGCACCCACTGTCTGCCTATTTTTTCCTACTTTTGAGAAAAGGAAAGAGGGAGGGAGAGAGTAGATGAGCCTAACTTGAGTCCAACATGTGTTATGGGCACCAGGAAGCTACTCGTGCAGTGTAGCTTCCCTAGAGACCTCCCTCCCCCGCCGTGTCAGGGGCTGTATCTAGAGAATAGAGACTCGCCGCGGGCAGAGTAGCTCTGCGTGCTCACCAAGTGGATCATGAGTTTCTGGATGGCAGAGGCCACATCAGCTGCATTTTTGCACAGTGCATTCAAACACCCTCCTCGCCTTGTGTGCCGAAAGCTCTCGTGTACCTGTAACACATCTAAATCGGGTTAGACCCAGTTTCCCTCCATCTGGTCCTCCTGAACCAAGCTAGGAAAGCTGTTATGCAGCTTATAACACAGAGGCCTCCACAATGTTTCCGGTCACTTGGAAAATCTCAGAGAGAAGTAACTTACCTTCACTTCAAGGAGAAAAAGATCCTAACTATATCTCCTTCCACTTCCTGTAAGAACAGAGCCCCTTTCTCAGGCGGTCTCCTACTGGAATCATCTCTTCCTGACACCCGAGTGCCGCCCCACAGCTCCATCTGCCGTGGCTGAGACAAGCCTCGCTGTGTTGGGTCATTAGGGTCCTCATCTTCCCTCCTCGTATGACAGACATCAGAAGGACACAGTCTCTTGTCCTGAGAAAAGGCCCCAATTAAATATGCTCATTAAAGCCCCATGATTCTCCTGCTTTCTTCAGCCACACGAGAAAATGAATCGCTGTCTGCTGACCTGAAACCTGGCCAGGCAGAGCTCGGCCCAGGCGGAGCTGCGGGCTGACTGCCAGGACCTGGTGGGTGGGCGAGGCGGTGTCACCCTCAAATGCCAGCTCCGCTGCTGCCCCTCCGGCTTGTTTTGAGAGGCTGGCGGGCGACTGCGTAAGGAGCCCTGAACCAAATATCACAGTTTACCCACAGTCAAAAGGATGATAACAAATTAAGGTAAAAATGAGTTCAAATCTGTCCAGTTCTGCCCCTAATTGGTCTCGTCCAGTATTTCTGGCTTTCTAAGTACAGGCTTTGATGCGATATGGCAGGAAAGGCATGAAACAGAAAGCCAGAACCACACGGCTTGTCCACAGACTCTGCTGCCAGCTCATTGTCTGGCAGCCTCAGTTACCTCATGGAAATGGGCACACTGCTTCGGTCCTGCGCATCGCCAATCTCACTTGAAGGCACAATCCCAGTCAATTTGGCTACCAGTGCAACTGCAATCATTATTAGCTACTATTTATAAAACATTTACTCTCCATCAGATAGTGTTATGTGGTTAGTTGTTACGTGGTGCCTCGTTTGATCTTACGACAACCCTTTGAAGGAATCTAATGCTATTCTTCCTATTTTGCAGGTGAAGAAACTGAGATTTAGAAGACTGAGATGAACTTGCTCAAGTTTATGTGTCGGTCAGTGACCAAGCTCCAGAACCAGGCCTCTCCCCCACAGCAATATCTCAGCTATCAAAACCAGTAAAGTGGTCTAGGGATTTAGCTCAAGCGGTAGAGCGCTTGCCTAGCAAGTGCAAGGCCCGGAGTTCGATCCCCAGCACCAAAAAAATAAAAAAATAAATAAAAATAAAGTTCTGTTATGCTTCCTCCCCTCCCCCCACCCCGCACTAAACACTCGGTTTCTGGTCCAAAGTACATGGTTTTTATCTCCTTCAAATTGGTTTACTGTTTTGAACTAACTGACCACTTTCTGTGGGGCCGATCCTAACTGAAAATAACCACATCTCTGTTTTCTATGCCCCTCCAGAGTGTCACTAGTCTATGTTTACTCTGATCTCCATTAATTCACCATCTACAATCTTCATTTGGCAATGACTAGGTTGCCTCGTTTAGCCATTTCTTTTAGTATGATCATTTGTCTCTTGATCATCTTTTACTGTTTATGTCCAGATTTGAATAACTTGAGGACCGGGATGTGGATCATACTTTTCAGGATTATTCTTGCCATTGGCATAAAGCTTTGTGCTAATCTGTAGACGTGAACTGGGTTTGGTGTAGAGCCTTCCCCAGCCTCAGCATAAAGCATATTTCTCCACAGAGCCGGTGGAAACCATGAGATTAGAAGTGTCAGCCAGAAGCCTGGTGGCCCCAGGACAGCATTCAGCTTTTGTTGTATGCGTAGAACTGGGGAAAGGCACTTTGGCCCACACCTGTACTCCTGTGCTAGCCTAGACGAGCTACCTGTGCCAAAACCTTACCATGTCTGCACACCTTCATGTGTCTGATACGATCAGCTCAGAACAAGCTTTTCTCACCATGCAGCCAAGAGATAACAGCTGGCAAATGGGAAAAGGATGGTACCAGGCACCTGGCCCTCTTAGATCAGCTTTCTGTACCAGCTTCCTATTTTGCATTAGTGTTGAGAGTATGAAATGACTGTGTCTTCTCTCTTTTCCAAACTCTGATCTGTGGCTGCCAAGTTCACAATAGTCATCTGTTGGGCCGTCTGCCCACAGCACCCGCAGCTCAAACCACCACAGCCAGAAGTTGCAAGGTCTTGGAGCTCCCAGGGTACAATGGCAATGCCAAGGAGCTAAGGGGGTGATGAATGTCCAGATTATCTTGCCACCTCCTCCTGGAGGTCTCAATCTCCAACTGCTGAAGGAAAGATGAAAGTTATTCCAGGTGCAGTATAGTTCATGGATATCACGTATTTCAGCAAATAGACGACATGATCGCAAACTTTGACGAGATCGATGAGTGTCTATTGCTTCCACAATACTGAGTTATTAATGATCCTCAGTCCTCCAGGATAGCCGGTGCTTCTGCTTCATTGACAAGAAGGCAAGATAAACTGGCTTTGTCTGTAGCACAAAGAAAAAGTTTTTAAATTGTGATTCTCCAAAGACTGCTTTGGCTGAGGTGATGGGGAAGAGGGTTCTAAACAGGAGAAATGGTAACCGTGGGGGTAAATGTGAAAACATTTTTATTGTTATTTAATACTGTGTAAAGATAATTTACTTTTTAAAGCAGATAATCACAATGTACTGCGGGTTTATACTACAGTACAGATAATGTGTAGAAGTTACATGTGTGAAAAGAGCACAAGGGCCAACAAGAGAAAAATGCAATATATTTTGTTCAAATATTTGATCTTAAATATTATAGTATCTGAAGAGAGACCAGAATAAGTTCAAGGTTAAAAAAATAAGTCCCAAATCATCCATTAAAATAAAGTTATAAGTGAAATAGAACAGTTACAACTAATTTGCCAACAAAGGATATAATAAAAGAAAACTATTCTAAAAATTCATGTAATAAAAAGCAGGGTAGAAAAAATGATGGGCAAATAAGCAAGGAGGACAAAAAAGTGAAATAATAAAATAGTACATTTAAATCCAATCATGTCATTAATCCCATTAAATACAAATAGTCTAAACACCCCAAATATATCTTTAAAACAAGAACCAACCATACACTGCTTAAAATAAAACAGTTGAAGTATAAACATATATGCAAAAGAAAAATAAAAATATATTAAAATGGATAAGGTTAAGGTAAAGAAATAGAAGAAAATGTATATGATAAAAAAACAACTGTCAAATCAATGGCTTAAGGGGGCTGGGGACTTACCTCAGTGGTTAGAGTGCTTGCCTAGCAAGTGCAAGGCCCTGAGCTCAATCCCTGGCAAAAAAAAAAAAAATCAATGGTTTGAGTTCTTATCTTAGGAAATTAGAAAAATAAGACCAAATGAAACCCAAAGAAAGTAAATATAAGAGCAGAAATCAATAAAACAGGAAACAAAAACAATGAAATTCAAGAAAATCAAAAGCTGGCTTTTAAAAATGATTAATTGCTGAAACTCTAGCAAGTTTAATCGGAAAGAGAGATAGAGGAAATACAAATGACAAATACAAGAGATGAGAGAGGTGACATTAACTACAGATTCAATAGATATTAAGAGATGATAATGTTACAGGCAAATTTTGCTAATAATTTCAACACCTAAAATGAAATGATGAACTCGAACAACTAATAACTAAAGGGCCCTATATCTAGTACAGAGATGGAATTTGTAGTTAAAATCATACCCAGAGAAACTCTAGGCCTACACAGCTTCACTAGTGAATTCTATCAGACATTTAAAAAAGAAATGATACTAATTTTATACAAACTCTTCCAGAAAGCCGAAGGAAAAGGAGTACTTCTCAAGTCCAGCATTTCATATTCTGATACCAAAACCAGGGGAAGGCATTTTAAGTAAATAAAAATACAAACAATATTCTTAATTAACATAGATGCAAAATATCTAAATGCAATCTCAACAAACTGAAATTAATAATGAATAAAAAAGATAACACATCGTGATCAAGTCAGTTTTATTCCAGGAAAGAAAGTCAGTACAGCAACGTAACATCAAATCAGTGCAAATGACAATATTTGGAGTTTTTAAAAAACAATAATCATTTCATTAAATCACCCAAACACATTTGATAAAATCCAGTATGTATTCCTTATAAGAAATTTGAATACACATAGAAAGGCTCTTTTTGAACCTGATAAAAAAGGTCTATTAAAATAAAGCATGACTTTGAAAGGCTTCAGTCTGTGTGATCGTAATATAAAAATAAATTTCATTTTAATATGCTAGATATAAACAGTAGGAAACTTAAATCTACCAAAGCAGTACCATGTGTAATAACATCAGAATTCATTAAATACTTAGAAATAAATCTGATGAAAGGTATTCAAAATTTATACCCTGAAAAATGTAAAATACTGCTGAGAGAAATGAAAGAAGACATAAATCAATGCAGCCTTATTATGTTCATAAATTGGAAATCATAATAGTAAGATGTTAATTCTTCCAAAATTGATTAATAAATTATAAGCAATTGTAACCAATATCCCAGAAAGATTTTTTTATTTTAATTTTTAGAAACTGACAAGCTGACCTATAGAAATGCAAAGGATCTGAATGGACAAAACAACTTCGGAAAACAACAACGCGGGTCTTGCACTGCGTGATTTCGAAATGTATCATGGTTACACTAATCAAGACAGCATAACAGTAGCATGAAAATAGATCAGCAGAAAAACATAGCAGAACAGAGTCCAGAAATAGAAGCCTTTATGGTCAATTGATCTTTGACACAGAAGATAAGGTAATTCTGAGTAGAAAGAGTAGTTTTTCCAACCAATGGTACAGTATAGAGATAGATAGATAGATAGATAGATAGATAGATAGATAGATAGATAGAATGGATGATACACTTAAATGTAAAATTTAAATTTATAAAACTTCCAGAAGAAAAGAGAACAACATCTTTGCAGTGTTATAAAGTAAACATCGTCAAAAAAAAGCCACAATCTTTAAAACATGCTAGTAAGGAAACAAAGAGACAAATCAGGTTGTCTGATGAAAAATATCGACAAATTACATACCTGATAACTGACTCATGTCTAGAATACACAAAGAGCTTAAAAACTTAGGAGTAATAAAGCAAATAACTCAATATTCCAAATGGGAAAATCATTTAAACAAGTATTTTAGGAAGAAGGTATCTGTTGCCAAATAAGCACAGGAAATAATGTCCAATATCATTAAGAAAACCACTACTAATATACAACTACAGACCTATTAAAATTGCTGATACTGAAAAGCTAATACTGAGCATGCCAAATAGTGGCAGGGATATAGAGTAACTTGGACTTTCATACACTGCTAAAAGAGTGTGAAATGGTACAACAGCTCTGGAAAGGAAGCATAGTGGTTCTTTATCACATGAACCAGCTGGGTATTTACCCAGAACAAGTGAAAGCATACACCTTGCAAAGATTCGTGTAAATGTTCATAACAACTTGATGTGTTGGTTGATCGATTGGTTTGTTTGTTTATTTGTTTGTTTGTCTGTTTGTTGGTAGTACCTGGACTGAAGCCAGGGCCATCACATTGAACTACATTTCTAGCCTTTTTTCCCTCAATTTTTACTTTGAGACAGAGTCTCGTTAAGTCAATAAGTTGCCCAGGCTGGGCTTAACCTTGCAATCCTCCTGCCTCAGCCTTCCAGAGTGCTGGGGTTATAGACGTGCATCAGCACACCGGCCTACAATTTTATTTTTAATAAGCCAAAACTGGGTTATCCACACAATGTAATAAAAGCAATAAACTGTGAATATGCACAACATGGTTGACTCTCAAAATAAATAATAATATATCCAGAGAATTAAATCAGAACAAAAAGAGTACATACTGTATGATTCCATTTATATGAAAGTCTAGAAAGTGGCATCTAACCTCCGGACTGAAGGTAGATGAATATCTTCCTCTGGATGGAGGTGGAAAGTAAGGAAGAAAAAAAAAATAGATTAAAACATGGCTCGAAGAATGTTTGGAAAATGATAAATGTTCGTTTGTGTGTGTGGCAGCAGTTGACAGGTGTGTATGTGCAGTTTATGGTGTGTCACTGTTACTTCAATAAGGCTGTTACTATGTTACGAATATGTACATATGTACATAAACACACAGATAAAATATATAATACTGAAGAATGCTGAAAATTGTCAGTCAGATGTCAGAGATGCCACAGCTAAGTGCTAACCCCGAGAAGAACTCACGGCATTTCGATTTTGCTTTCCTAGCTCAGCAGTTTGTTTCTGTTATCCTCAGGCCACCTGCCTGAATCTGTAACATTTAAATCACTTCTGTTCATAGCTAAGAAAGTATAATTCCGGAATGGTACTCCGGCTTTAGTTACAATAATAAAGAAAACCTGCAATAATAGGAAAATAGTTCTCAGAGATCTTCCAGTGAGTGAGCTGTGCAGTAAACGCTAATATATTTTGCCAGTTGCCCAGAACCATGAAACAATATTAACTCTCACCCGAGAATAAGAATAAGATCGGAAACTGCTGAACTTGATCTACCCACTGCAGCTCCAAAGATCATGCAAGCTCCCTGGTTAACTTGTGGTCCTGGCGACTAAGTGGATGCTGAGTTTATTCGTTGGTTTTGAAGACTGGAATAAAGGAATCCGTGGAAATCATTTCACTTCCCTGAATTTATCTCAAGTTCAAAGAGTTCTGAATTCAAATCCCCAATTAAATCAGCCAAATCATTAGCTGCCATAGCCAGAGACTGCACTAGGCACCACAGTGGGGAAAGACGGGACAAGGAGACCATGGGACCATCTTCAAGAAATTTCCCATGTACCAAGACAATAATGTCAATAGTGTCCTACAACCAATAAATAGAAAGACCCAAAGAAGATCCTTTCTCTTTCTTTTTTTTTGAGACAGAGTCTTGCTTTTTAGTTCAGGCTGGCCTCGAACTCACAACGATCCTCCTGTCTTAGCCTCCCAAGTGCTGAGATTGCATGTGTGCACCACCATGCCCCAAGAGATACTAATTTGGGGGAGCACTGTTGGGGCTCCAACTGTGGGCTCTGCCCTTGCCTGGCAAGCTCTCTACCACTGAGCTAAATCCCCAACCCCCCAAGTTCTTTCTGGTCTCAGTGCCTTGGAGCATGCAGCTTCTTCCACATGGGACAATTTAGACTTCACATGATTGACGCCTTCTTTCTTGAGTCACCGCCTTAGAAAAGTTTGAGGACCCTCTTAGGTAAAGTTATTTCCCCCTCACCGCCATCCCTACCCCGTCACTGTCTATCAAATGCCCTGATTTCTCTTATAACAATCCCCACCTATAATTATCACTTTTATGTGTTTACTCATTATACGTGTTGCTATGGCATATAAGCTTTTTCATGTGTATGAATACTGCATCAAGCATTTTAATGATAATAAAATATCTGTAACATAATATTCACCAATTTAATGGCATTTAGACTTTTTTGAGGGCAGGAACCTTATCAGATTTTTTTTTTTCCTACTCCAATGTCAAGAAGAGTATATGGCAGGAAGCAAAATCCATTTGATGGGATAGTGAATAGAATAGTAAAAGGTGGATCATTTCTCCTCAGCCTACTTGCATGAAGTTTAAATGGAGCTGGAAGGAACAGAAGCAGCTTCCGGGAGTAGAGACAGATGCGAACAGCAGAGAGGGTCTTATCCTGCTTTCCTGGACTCACCTGGATCTAACATGGAGGTCTTTCCCCTCTGGCTGCACAGGCTGTCTTTCAAGAAGGGGGTCCTCTCCCCTCCCCACAGAAGTCAGAGAGCAGGCAGCATTGGTATTTCTGAGGGAGCAACTCAGGAATATAGCTCTAGGCACATTTCAAGAATGCCAGTGGCTTGTGTTTTCCTTAGAGAGCCAAAGACCATCTCTGCCATTTAAAAAATGACAGCATTAGCCAGGCGTGATGGCTCACGCCTGTAATCTTGGCACTGTGGGAGGATGAAGCAGGATGGCAAATTCCAGCCCAGCCTGGGTAATTTAGCAACTTAGCAAGCTCCTGTCTCAAAACTTTAAAAGCTCAGGAGATGTAACTCAGTGCAGATACCCTGGATTCCATTCCAAGTACTGGGGGAAAAGAGGAAAGTAACAAGGCAGCATTGAGGCCAAGCTACTAGAGCCTTTCAGGAGGAAGCAACCCTCAACATTGCTGAGAACAAGGACCTCACTTCCCTCCTGGCATTCTTCATGCTTATTGGAAAAAACCAGCTTTGTCTTAAACCTGAAGGTGAAATGCTTTACCTGGGCAATGCTACTTTCAGGAATGGAAACAGAGAGTAGTATAAGAGGCAAATAAAATCCCTGGACTCATAGGTGGAAAAAAGCAACCCAAATTGGAAAAAAGAACAAAGTGTAAACCAAGTACTAAGGTAGCCAACTAAACCGGAAGAGCAGTCCTAGAAATGGTGCCAGAGAGATGCAAGTGCCCATCCTACCCCGGACCAACCTGTGTGATGGTGGCCAAGTATTTCTCCTTGTAACTGGACTCAGCCCTCCCTCTCAGGTCCTTTCTGGTTCTGTTACCCCTGAATTCCTCCTGGGAAAGTGACGAAATCAGGAGGACCATGTTTGCACAGTGTCTATGTTGAATACAGTGAGGAATTTAAGACTCGCCTGCCCCTTTGTCATCTGGTCTGCGAACCAGAGTGCTTATTGGGAGAACTGGCAGGGCGGAGGACAGGGAAAGGGAAGTGGGCAGCTCAGAATGCCAAGAAGGCTGGCTGCAGAATCAGGAGAGGGCAGGGTCCTGGGCCCAGCCTACGTCTTCTGCTGACACTAGATGCCCAGCCGGTGCCACTGCCCTTTTCAGCCTGGACACAGGAGATCACAGCTACACCTCGATGCTACGCCAGCTGCTCCACCACCCGCCGCCAGAATGGCTCCCACCTCTGCTTTGTGAGTGACAGTCTCCCAAAGCAGTCTTGGTGGCTGTGTCTGATGGCCTTAGCTGCCATCACCTGGTGCCAGGCACGAGAGAAATGGGAACACACCTATTTGGGTCTTCTAACATCTATTGTGCGAGACAAAACTTGTCTCTGGTCAAGACTTATGAAGTAGAACATTCACCACAGACGAAGAGGTTCAGGTGTTACAGGTACAGAAAAGACAAATGTTTACAACATCTGAATTATTTATCAGTCAGAAAAGAACCTGCCTCCATTTAGCGCTCCGCTTCTGGAAAATCACCCTCAGGCGGCCTGATCCAACCCTTTCATTTTACAGATGGGAAAAGTGGAGTTTCAAGAGGGATGATAACCAACCAGGCTGATAGCTGCAGAACAACTCAGGTTTCCTGATTTCAGGCTGGTTCTCTTTCCACTACATCATGCTGCCTCCTGATACCAAGACTGGAACGAGGTCTGATGCCAAATGTTCATAAAATGTATTTATTTCTACAATGTAGATTGGTTTTATTTCTTATGAAGATTTTCGATATCGGACAAATTAGATATGATCCTTTCCGTCTTCTGATACAATTAGTATTTATTAACTACCTACTATAAGGCAGACATTGTCCCGGTGCACGATGTAATGCTGTTGTGTTACATTCTGTAATGTAGCAGGAGGTGCCGGGCTCTGTTTGAATCACAGGAACAATCAGTGATGGGGACAGAGTGCCATACAGCTTCACTAGCCATCTGCCGCCTCTGCCTTTCTCTAATCAACATTTTTCTCTCTCCTTTTGATAGATACCTCTGCATCTGGTCCTTTTGGCTAAAAACAAGACATGCAACAGCTGTGGAAAGATATGTTAGAGTGTCAGTAAAAGGATCGGCTCCCACAGTGCCAGTACCAAGCTCCCGAGGAAGAAAGAGTTGGCCACCGGTCTCCATCTCTGGCCCACCAACTGTAGCCGGGGGTCACAATTGCATCGTGCTTGGCTGCTTCCAGACTACTCCCACAGTAACTACAGAGATGGGAGGATAGTTCCGGGAAAGGCTTGGAAGTGCTCAGACAAAACATTCATTCCATTACACGCATTGCACTAATTAATACATTAACCCTATTCCTTCATTTATTCATCAAATATTGATTGAACACTGCTGCAGTCTAGGCCCTATTTTAGATAAAACAGATACATCAGGGTGTAAAATAAACAAAGAAGATAGGAAAAAAGATAATAGCTAAGGAAATATATTATGTGCTAAGATGGAGTAAGTGTCAGGGAAAAACAAAGCAAGGGTGAGGGAGCCAGTATTTGTGCACATGTGCACCATTTTATGTAACATGCACAGAGAAGGATTCACTGAGAAGAGGGTGTTTCAGTGGAAATCTCCGAGAAGTGAGGGAGTGAGTAGTGAGGTAAAAACATTTTTCAAGAACAAAAATGAAAAGTACAAAGATCCCAAGGCTGGAATGTGCTTTGTATGTTCATGAAATAGCAAAGAGTTGAAATGGCCCTAGTGGTAAGAGGAAAAAGTCTGGGAGATAATGTCTGAGAGGTGAAAAGAGAGATACTGTAGGACCTTCAGCTTTGTAAAGCACCATAAGGACTGTGGCTTTTACTCCAGGTGAGATGGGAAGCCACTGAAAGTTAGAAAGAGAGAAGTAACAATCACGCATGTCTTTAGTATTGAGAACAGGCTGTGAGGATACAAAGGTGCTGGCAGAGAGACCAGTTAACAATCTAGTATCATCATTTAAACAAGAGATGATAGTGGCGGAAAACAACGTGGGGATGAGAAGGTGGTCACATTTTATATTTATTTTGATGGTGGATTTGCTAATTGACTGGCCATCTGAAAATAAAAAAGAGATTCAGTGATGAGTTTCAACTTGAGCAATCAGAAAGATGGAGTTACTATGTGATCTAAAAGACTGGAGGAGAAACAGGGATGTAGGGAGAGGGAACCAGGAGTCCAGTTTGGGCATGTTAGACATGGGATGAGTCTTAGACATCAAATGGATGCTGAGTGGAGACTTGGCTGTATGAATGTTAAGTGTAGTTGAGAGGCACTGCTAATCACGCACACACACACACACACACACATACACACACACACTGGAGTTTTCAATAGATAGATGGTACGTGAAGCCTTGAAATTGAATGAGGTCACCATGGAAACACATGCCAATTTGAAAAAGATGCAGGCAAAGGAGTGATAGATAGGTTAGACCTTTACGAGTTAGGGAGATGAGGAGGCAGGAATGTCCAGTGAGGTAGGAAGGAAACCTAGAGAAAGTAATAGTCCAGAAGGGAAAGACATGCTGAGGAAAGAGGGAATCATTAGGTGATAAATTTGATGCTTCACTGCAGATCAGACCACTGGACTTTACAGCATGCAGGCCAGATCTCTATATAAGTTTTGGAATTTTGTTTTCAAAAAGGTGAGGGGAATAAAACCCAAACACAGTAAGTGCAAAGGAGAAAGCGGGGAGAGAAAAAACAGGAAGCAGCAACAGCCAGTAGAGGAGATGTAGGATAGTAGGTGGGAACAGATGTTTGTTTTTAATAAGAGAGTATTGACCATCTTTGTATGCTTCTGTGAAGGACCCAGTAAAGAAAGGAAACGATATTACTGGAGAAAATGATGGGGGTGGCACTGGAGGGAGGGCCGTGGGTGGATGAGAAACAATGGGATCAATGGCACTGGGTAGATTGGTCTTAGAAAGGAAAAAAATGATTCAACCTTCATACCTGGAAGAAAGTGTAGCATACAAGTACAAAAGCAAGTAGAGTGCTGGATGCAGAAGGAGAAACATACGGAAGTTCCCTTTTTTCCCAAGTTCATTTCTTTTTTCCAAGTGCAGTAACAAGGAAGGCCATCAGCTGAAAAGAGTAATGGCAGAAGAGATCTTGGAGGTTTGTGAAGAGGTGGGAGAGAGTGTGAAACACAAGCAAATGGGAGATTAGATAGACCAGGGAAACTTCGTAGTATTTCCAGGCTGTATGACAGGTCTTGGAACTTTGTGATCATGAATGTCAAGTGAGATCAAACGACAAGTTTAGTTGCTCTATTCTAACAACATTCGCCTCCATGTGGGCAGTCAGTCACAAAGAACGTAAGTAGAGTATTGGATCTAACTAGATTTGGGGTTTTCCCATGCAAATTTGATCAAGAAAAAAGGGTTGGAATTTAAGGTGTTAGCAAAGGTGCAATTACAATCATGAAACTATGAAATATAAACTGAGTAAGTAGGATAAAAGGACTCAGAAGCCAGAAAAAGAGCCAGAAGGTGGAAGATTCAGTGGTTGTGCATCTCAGCGGTGTTAACATTGTCTTAGAAACGGTATGCAAGGAGTGCGCCACAAATCTATAAGATAGAGAGAGAAATGTTTGAAATTGAGTTGACAGAGAGATGGCAGTGTTTAGCCAAAATATGACAAGAGAAGATGATCCTGGTGGGGGAGGGCACAACAATTAGAAAACTGGAGTTCGAGGGTTCAGAATACAGAGAGAATTACTTTTGAGATATTAAATTACTTTTGAGATATTAAAATCAAGAACCACAACTTGAGGGTAGTGGAAGTGCTCTTGCCTAGCACGCACGATGCCCTGGGCTCAATCCCCTGCACTGCATAAATATAAAGTCAAAAAACAGTTATGATTATGCAAAAACTCAATAGCCAAAATTTAAAGAAGGAGACCTTTAATTTGGCTCATGGTTCTGGGGATTCAGTCAATGGTCAGCTGGCTCCAAAACAGGACCATCATGGTGGCTGGACATGGTGGAGAAGAGCTGCCCAGTTCGTGGCAGCCAAAAGCAGAGCAGAGAACAGTCTAGAGAAGAGGAGCCCGGAAACCAGACCTAAACCCTAAGGCCAGAACTCTATGACCCACTCGAACAGACACAGAAGTGTGTTCCACCAATCCCCCAGACAGATCTCAGAGCCGAAGGGCCCTCCACCCTAACTGCCAGTCTAGGAATAGCCACAGGTAGGTGACCTGAGATATAACAACTAGAAAAGCCAGTTTCTGTCCCAACTCTCAGCCACCATCTATATTCCAGTGTTAGGACCGATGCTGGTAACGTCTCTGTCTTCTGACTTTCCCTGTTCCTCTGATTATCTCTTTCCTCACCATGGAACACGCCGTAAATGCCCACAACAGAAAACTCAAAAAAGGCTAAAAAATTTGGCCTAAGATCACACAGCTCCAAAGTGGAATTATTTGATTCTCGGTAGGTAGGTTGAGATCCGTGGTAAAGAACTGAAAGACAAAAAATTATTTTTAAAATGTGTCTTGTGAAGAAAATATCAGTAATAACAAATTCAGAGCAGGCAGGAGCAAGTTGGTCTTTTTGTGTGCTTGGTTTGCTTTCATTTGGGGTCGGCAGGGAGGGGTGACCCTCCTGAAGGCTCAGAGCCCCTTTCTGTTTCTTGTCCTTTGTCCTCTAAGTGCTGTGTGACAAAGGATTAGCAAAGGTGAAGGTCTTGGCAGATTTAATGATAATTTTGTAAAGGTCATTACAAAATGCTTTAGAACTGTTCGTCTTTATCTTTTCATTCCTATTTTGAGAAACAGGAAGAGAAATAAACAGGAAAATGCACCCAAAACGCCAAGAGGATCCAAGTGAGCAAAAATAGTGCTGACAGGAAACAAGCGCTTTAAATCCTTAAAGGGGAGAGTGTGATATGGATGGAGAAACTTTGACAGACTGATTATTTTTAATTAATATTGAAATAATCAATTACTGTTAAATGGATCAGTGACGAACGTGTGGGCAACACTTATTGCCCATCAGCCCTTTCTGTCCAATTAGGCCTTTCACAACTGCTCGTTGCCAACAGGAAAGGGAACCAGACCTGGCAGGGCCTGTACTCTAGTGGCCAAGTTATTCCATCATACATAAGCAATGATGGAGTGTCTAATACATAACGCTGGAAGATAACATGCAAGATAACAATTACCATACCTAAAATATTCTTCCATCATTCAAAACATACCTACTTTATTAATTCTAAGCTTTGACTAGCTTTCTGTACCACAACTGTAGCTTCATTCATCAAATTATTCCGAGTTTATTGAGTGAATAGTTACAGACCACAACTCTACAAGGAGCACCCAGCTTATTACGTGAGTGGAGAGATGGGTGAGTCACAGTCCTTTGGCAACTGATAATCTAGTTAAATATTAAATTAGGATTTGTCAAATCTCTATTATATTGCTGCCAGTCACACACTCCTTGGTTTTTAGGATACTTGGCTAGAACTGGCTAGACTATTTCTACTCCTTGTACACCATTTAATCAACAGTAAAGATGGCAGGTGAATAATTTCCCTTCTTTGGAACCCAGTTGTATCTCCTAAAAGGAAAGCTTTGGCCCCTGGTCACTGCATTCTTTTCTAGTGCTGGGTCTGTGAGCTGGGTCCACTACTATCCTATTTTTATTTATTCAACAGATATCCACTGTATATATCACTATGTGTCAAACACAATTCTACAAATATTAACCTACATGCTCATAACAATTCTCTTATATAAGCACAATTATGATCCCTATAATAAAACTATTGTTATCTCATTTTACAGAATATGAAACTGAGGCACAGTGTCACTAAAACTCTTAAAATATATTTTACCACTAAGACATACTTTGTTCAATTTTGTTTCACCAAGTGATTTATAAACAGCTTTTGAAATTTCATGACATGTGTGGTTTTGTTAGCCACTTTGTAGAATGTTTCTTACTTGAATGGGAGAAAAACTTGGAAAATATTGTAATCATCCACGAGAGACTGGAGAAGTAGGAGCACGTCGCTGTCTCACACACACATATACAACAGTCACAGCACCCATCCTGGGCAACCCAAGAGGCTCCCTGCAGAACCTTTTCTGTCCTTTCTGCCCCACCGCCTACGCAACCTGTGTTCCCCTCTTCAGTGTGAGACAGCGCCTAACACAGAACCCAGCTCATTTCACACTCTAAAGAACTCCTCTTCCCCTCTTTTCCTCTCTCCTTCCCTCTTTCTGTCTTTCTTTCCCTTTCACACCCAGCCATCCAATCTTACCACTTTCACAGCAATGTTCTTTTCTGCATTCCTATGCACCTCCCACCTAAATATGACTCTTAGTTCCCATTCCTAAACTGTCTGGGTATCTCTGTAACATGATTCAGACCTCTCTTATCTTCCCATCTTTCTGCTTTCAAAGTCAGTGTATCTGCTACTCCTGTGACCATCCTGGATCCCACACAGCAGCCCTGCAGTGTGACTGCAGGACACCCTTCACTGCCACACCCAGCAGCTTCTCCCTGACCCGCCCTGTCCCAACAGTGCCAAACTCCTAGACTCCCCTGTGCTTTGAAATTTCTGCCTCTTCCATAAGCATCAGGCTTGACCTAACGTTCCCCTTCACAACACCCCACCGATTGGACAAGGGACAGTGGAATTTTAACAATGTGAGCTCATTGACATAATAACAAACGGTGGTGAAAAGACATCAATTCTAGACACAACAACATATAGAGTTTTTAAAAATTCACATGATAGATGTCTATTTTAACATTTCATTTCTAATCTACTTTCAATTGAAAAATAAAAATGGATCTATTGATCACGTACAACGTGATGTTTTGAAGTATGTGCATGTCATGGAATGGCTAAATTGAACTAATTATCACATGCGTTACCTCACATACTAATCACTTTGTGTGGTGAGAACACTACAAATCTATTCTCTGTGCATTTTTCAAAAATACCATACACTGTTTTAACTACAGCCACCATGCTGTGCCTTTGACCTCCAGAACTTATTCCTCCTGGCTGAGATTCAGTATCCTTCACCCAACATCTCCCCATCCTCGCCTCACCCACTTCTAATGTCTATTAGCTGCCATTTTTCTCTCTACTTCTGCAAGTTCAGATTTTTTTTAGATTCTACATGTACATGAGTGCCTGTAGTATTTATGTTTCTGTATCTGTCTTATTTCTTTTAAAATATGCCTGTTCATTCCATGTGGTTACAAATGACAGAATTTCCTTCATTCTTAAGGCTATAGAGTGTTCCACCATATATGTGTATCACATTTTCTTTATCTGTGTATCCACCAACTGATACTTAGGTTGCCTCCATAGCTTGGCTTTTGTCCAGCATGCTGCAGTGAATGTGGGATATTTTTGACCTACTTCGTTTCCTTTGGGTGTATAACTAGTGGTGGGATTCCTCTATCATACAGATCTTAATAATATTTAAAGTGCTAACTTTTGCAACTTTTAAAAAGTTAGGCACGATGCGAGGTGATGCCTGTGTCATGGGACTCATTTGCATTACCAGGTCATTCTCCACTTTTCAAGCTAGACCCCATGCTGAGTTGCTTTCTCCGGAGTTACGATTCCCCACAACTCTGCCTGTGGGGGAGCTTTGTTCAGGTCCACATCATCTATCAAATGTGTCATAGTGGGGGGAAGATTGCAACCCACAGAGAAAGGGGAGAGAGAATGGCCTCTGAATCAGAACACCTGGGAGTAGGTCCAAGCTTTTCATTTACTTAGAGTTTAACTTTGGACGGGTTACCACCCCCCATTCAACTCTCAGGTTTTTAGGCTATGAAGGAAGAGATTTCATATATTAGTCACTAAAATTCATAAGGCTTTAACGATTGAAGATTGCCTGACTCTAAACTTACCGTCAAAATGCCCACATGACTGATTTTGTAAAATTGCATACATACAACAACAGCAATTTCTGAACTCCCTATAAACTGGCCCTTAGTGATAAATACCACAATGCTAAGGAGTCTAAGGACACAAAGAAAAATGTAAGTCATGGTTCTTGCCTCATGGAGTTTTAATCCATTTGTGAAAAGAAAAATTGATAAGAATAGTTAGCATACATAAGTGGGAAATAGTTTTTATTCTACATCTACTTACACTTAAAATTTAGAACAAAAAATCCTACTCGAAGACTGGTGTGATCATGACATTGACCTCAAGCTGAGTTTTTTTTTCTTTTCAAAAACTCTTAAGTTTTATTGAAAATGATAAAATACTGAAACATCAGAGTCTCTTTTACAGTAAAATTGATAACTTCTCCCAGAAATTCCCTGGCTTTGCATCCATTCTTGTCAGCATTACCAAAAAAAAAAAAAAAAGCAAGTTCCAAATCCAAAATAACAAATGAACTTGCTGATAAACATTTTTCTTATTTTTCTAAGCCCTACTCTAATTATTTTTCTAAGTTTTACATTTGTACCTTTTCAAGAACAGCAGCGTTTTTAAGAAACGATTAATATTTGTGAGAACCGAACTTACTTTCTTCACATTAATTAGGAACCAAAAACTACACACCCTACTCAAACTCAGAGAGCATATACATCTGTTCATTAAAGCTCGCCTCTTTAGATGATTTTTTTCTCTCCACAAATTAGTATATTAAGCCACTGTTTGATCCACGCTGCAAAAACCGTACAAAATGAAGAGCACTGTTAATTCTCTGGGGAAACCAGAAGGCAAAAAACAAAAGCCTCGTGATTCCAAAGAAAAACAAAATGCAGAGACGCTGTGACCGTGGAGATGGCCCTGATGAATATGCTGCAGAAGGATAAGGAAACTTTTTGCGCAAACATCGCCAGAAGGTACAGTCCACGCAGAAGCCTTCAACACCCACCTTCCTGCACCGATGGTGATCTTGCCTGATAACTCCTGACACAAGTGGGATTCTTGGACTTTAATAAACAGACTCGTAATTCTGTCCTGTATTTACCCATCAAGTCAGAGCCTTGTTTCTGGGCTCTCTTCTTCCTTCTCACAGTACAGGCCTCGGGTCAGAAGCCCCCCAACAATTTCTAGAGAAGTTCAGCTTAGGGTCCTATGGGTCTTTCCGCCCCGCCCCAGGACTAACTGCAAACCCCACACAGCGTTTTCATGTGTTTGAGTTGTACTAAAACTTTAGGGGTAGGTTTTTATTGCAGGACAGAGGAAATGACCTTGGGTAGAAAGCAAGGAAATAGTGAGTGCTTAAAGGATATGTGGGATTTTAATAGTGAAGCTAGTAGCAAAGTGTTTAGCGAGAGATAGGCAGAAAATTTCAGATTTGTTTTCATAGATGGTTACTAGTGTTAAAAGAAATTCAAACATGTGAGTGACGTAACAAACATGCAAACAAAATTACTAAAAATAAATAAATAAGTATCCTCCTGGAAATATTAAATATGATGGGTTCCAGAGCCAAAAGTATAAGTTTAAAAAATAAAATGGAACTTTATGAAAGAATGAAAACCTTTTCCCTCTCATTCTCTTGTACTGTGACCTAAGGACTCATAGCTAGAGCAGTGGAGAGTTTTGATGGCCTGTTAATTGGATGCACAGAGAGGGAACCAGTTGCCAGGGTAACTGGGTCCCATGCCATCTGGGGCTTGATGGAATCATTCCGACACCTGGAGCTACTCTTGGAATGAACAGGGATGCTGGGTCCTGGCTGGGTACCTGCTTCTCGCTTCTACCCAAAGAAGTCAGGATGGTGATCTGGGCCAGCTGACATCTCTGGGTGATTTTAAAAGGGATGTTTGGTGTTGAAATTTCACCAAGAAATGTGAAAAGATAAATGTCGTGGACCGGGCCCTAATCTCTCTGCCAAGATAATTTTAACTGGAGCATCCTGGAAATTTTTCAGCAGAAATTTGCAGCCATAAATTATTAGAACCAGAATTGTCCTTAGATGCTACCACTTGACTTGTCAACTGGCAAAACAAGCCCAGAGGGAAGAAGGAAATTCTTTTTAAAGCCGATTTTTAATTAATTCTAGGTCTCTAGGGCTAAACCCCATGTTTACCTGCAGGCAAGTGCTTTTCCCAATTCCTCAAATGACCGCTCACTTTGTTACTTGTTGAGCTAAAGAATTTCTCGCCATCTTTAAAATCGGTGTGGTGGACAGCAACAATGAAAACGAAGGTGGGAGTGTTTAGTTCTTTGAGTTCCCGTGAATGTAGCGTGGAAAAAAAAAACTCTCCAATTGACTAGAAGCAACTACAAAGTGATGAAGATCTTATATTTGGTATCCTATAAGCAAAAGCCAGATTATCTCTTGACAATCAGCTTCTAGATCTCTAGATATTGAAAACCACCCTATTTAAAATTCTGTATTCAAGATATCCCTTCTTACTTCTCCTCCTTTTATCCTGCTCTACTTCTTCCCTGTAGCACTTAGGACTTTCTAGCTTGCTGTACGATTTTTAATTAAGTTTGTTGCATATTACCCTCCACCAAGGATCTCTATCTGCATCCCCCAGGGCCTCAGAATAATCAGTAAATATGCCGAGTGAGTGAGTGAGTAAAAAAAAAAAAAAAAAAAAGAAAGAAAAACTGGATCCCTATCTTACTTTGAGCATTTCTATATTAATAAGTATTACGTACAAAATGAGCAGAATAATTCCCACCTAACAAAGATGTTATGAGGATCAGATGGAGGAAAATGGGAAAATATTTTTCGTGATTTTGGACTGGTTGTCTTCCTTTAAATGTTTGAAATCATAACTGCCCATTTCTCAGTCTTCTCCCTTCCTGACTAGTTAAAATCCCACCAGATACTGTTCATCTTCCCCTTAGATGCCACAGCTCTCATTTTGTGGTTTCAGAGTGGATTGATGGGCACATACTGGGCCAAGGCAGTAGAGATGGGGGGCACCAGGGGGAGGCAGTGACGCCACAGCCACACAGAGCCAGTGTCCAATCCTAACTTCACTGCGTCCCCATTCTCACTGTGTGACCTTGGAAAAGATCTCTTTCCTGGCCCTACTTTGCTCCTATGAAAAACGAGACTAAAAGAGCCTACTTCACAGAATTGGTGATGGTTAGTCAGGACATAATGTTTGTAAATCATTTTTACAAGAACATATGCTTACAACAAAACAAGTAAATAAATAAATGTATTGTTACCCTTGATTTTTTTTTAGAAATAGAGTTATACTCATCTTTCAGAAAGATGAGTTATAAATGAGTATATCTAAATGGCCCCATGATTGTGTATTATCATATATTACATGAAAACTTGCATATTCAGAGACTACAGGAGTTTATGGACAAAGTCTCTACTTACATTTCTCGTTTTGTACGTGACAAAACATTGTAGAAGATGCTAATATTAAAAACTCAAATTTATGGGACTAGGGGTGTAACTCAGTGACGAAGCCCTTAGTTAAATCCCAGCACTGCCGAAAAATGAACAAGCTCAGCTTATTGAGGAGTATGGTTTTATTTCTTTTTAAATGAAACAATTCCTACATGTAACAATTCTGAGAATTTTCAAGCACTTTATAGTTTAAAACACACCTTTGCAACCATCCTCACACACAGTGTTCTCTACAACCCTGTAGGCCTTTCTGGTCCTCCCTCCCATTTTATTCACTTTGTCCTTAGACTGTAGACATGCCTGCCTTCTCCACACTCCCGGATCATGGGTCTCTTCTTTCTAACATTCACTCAGGTTGTTTTCTCTGATAGAAAGGCCCTTTTTCCTGTAGTCCCCGAAACTCACTGTTAAAGTCCTATCCGCCCATCATGGCCTAGTTTGAGCGCTTTCCCTTCCACGAGCCCTCCATCAGCAGACGTCTCCAGAGAACATCTACAGTCCTTGCCCATCTAGTGTCCTTTCTTCTTACTGGTGACGTATTTGACAGTCTTAATGGTCCCAGTGAGGCTCTCAAGTTCAGGACTCAGCTTTCCTCCCAAGCTTCCTACCTCTGCCACAGACACAACACAGAAGTCAGGCGCGTCATTCAAGCCAAGCAAGCTAGTTCTCCGCTGAGAGTCCAGACTTGAATCACAGGGCAGAGGGCCACTCTGTCCTGAACTCTTGGGTCTTGAGAGATTTCAGTAGCACAGTTCTAAAGACATTCTCCATGACCTTCGGCCGCTGAGTTCACAATAGTTGTCTTTCTGTTCTTGTCTTTCCGTGATTTGTCGTTATGAACTCTGTCTTACATTCTGAGAGCCATTGAGTTTTCCTCAGTAAATTATACATTTTGTTAACGTTAGGTTGTAAACAGACAAGAAAACTGAAGTGTTACATTCTCTCCAACATCCAGAGTTTTTCTTGGTGACTCTATAGTATTTGTCACTGATCTGCTTTAGACCGACATCATTTAGCCATGTCTTGCCCTCTTCCATTCATCGATGAGCTCCTCACCAAGGAGCTCCTGTGTCCTCTTTGATACCTACTATTATTTTTGAATTGTGGCTCCTCACAGCTATGTTAATAGACTTGAGATTGAGAAAACACATTTTCTTTCAATTCCAAACAGATTCAAAACTCATAAAACATTTAGTCCCAAAAGAGAAAATTTCTCAAATGCTTGGGATAATGGAATCTTAGGACTGGAAGGAACTTTTAAATTCTATAGCTAAATCTGACTTTTATGTCCCTGTCCTGTGGATTATGTATAGAATGAACCACAACTGGTATCACTGAAATGATATAATGAGCAACATGATTATCATTCCACCATCAGAGAATGACCCTCCGCCTCATTCCCGCTTCCAATGGGCAAGTTCAGACCAGAAGCCAATCTGGTGGGGTGGAGAAAGAAGCAGAGGAGGGACAGGGACACATACTTGCAGTCTCTAGAGGAAGAACAGACCAATAGAGAAACGTGAAGGTTTAGTCCAAGTAGTATCAAGATTCTAATGTGCTTGTGGGATTTTGCTCCCATAAACATCCAGAGGTCTCTAAAAACGTATTTCAGCATGTGTGAAGGGAAATAAAGAGGACTGCTGCTTCACGTAGAGAGAAGGGCCTGGAGAGCTGGCTCCCCAGAGGGGACTCTCTCCACCCGGAGCCTGCCCTGCCTGCACATCACGGAGGAAAACAGAATGCGTTCAAGGCTCCAGTGGGACTTCTCCAACTTTATCATCTGTTTGCTTTTCAATTCTATTTCACTTCAAGCGTCCTTTGCCATCACATAGCATTTCTTTTTATTTCTCTTGGGATCTCCATTTCCTTAACTTATAAAATCATAGATGTAACAAATATGTATATTTCAAATGCTCCATTGAAACTTCATTATAAAATCTGAAAAACTATGTCTCCTTACCTAAAAAATAAATCCATTTATTAAGCGAACTCTTGAAAATAAAGCCATCTATATGTGAGTCATCCTCCATGTATAAAATACAAGTGATAATTTAAATAGATGTTTATAGTGTGTTTCTGATGTATAAAGGAGCTAAACTTATCCCAAAGTATATCTAATATTTGAAATGCGGGAAGGTAAAAAAGGAAAGAGGCTTTTCTTTGCTAAAGAGAGACTAATATTTCTGTAGTCTCTGATGAGTTGGTGATGAGCATATGCACAGTCTTTGTTACAAATGAGGAAGTGACTTGCCTGATTTGCCTGTAAAAGGACTTGAGTGACGCCAGCTATGGAGATGCTCTGTATTTGTCTATTCATTTGTCTGTTTGTGTGTTTCAGTACTGGAGATCGAATCCAGAGCCTTCGCACTGAGCTGCCTCTCCAGCCCTTTTGACTTTGAGGCAGGGTCTTGCTAAGTCACTAAATTTCCGCAGGCTGGACTCAAGCTTGTGAGCCTCCTGCCTCATTCTCCCAGGGTGCTGCCATTGCACCTGACACAACCACTTTCTTCAGAAAAATGTTCATGATCAGCAACGAAAGAAGGGAGGGAAGCTTCCTGCGTGTGATAAACTCAGGAAATGACAGTCAAGGAGAAAGCAAGGTTCTGGCACAGAGAAGGACAAGGTAGTGCAGCAACTTGCTCTGTCCTGTTCCCCTGATAGTGCCCAGGAAGGGCAGCAAATCGCAAACACCTCTGACTTGGAGGAAGCAAACCAACAGAGTGCAGCATTAGTCCTGGGAAAATACGTGGAAACAGCTCCTGTTGTGCTTTGAGGTACCCATCATGGGCACTCAGCACCCAGCAAAATGGTTGTCGAGGCTTGAACCTTTCCAGGGAGGGCATGGAGCTGAGTCCATCATGCAAGGTGCAAAGAAATAAGGCAGCCTCATTCCCCAGTTAGGAAGAAATAAAGTCAAGAACAAGAGCTTTTATGCTTTCAGCTCCTTGCTACTCCAGTGTGGGTATCCAAAATGATAGATAGAAC
>PVJO010012964.1:0-54599 GCA_004026905.1 Hystrix cristata | reverse complement strand
AGTGAGCCTGGAGCTCAGTCATGGGACGCAGGGGTCCCTTAGGGGTGAGGACAAGAGGAGGATGAGGATGTAGTGGCAGTCGTGGGGTTGAGCAGTAAGCTGGGCTGTCTCCTTAGGATCTTTGCTTTCTTTGTCAAGTTTGTCTCAGTGAAAAGCAACTTTTGTGCATCGCAGCCTGTTTAATTTGCTAGTACACCAGACAGGAGGTGGGGAGAGGGACTATCATTGCTGACTCTTGGGTGAGTCTTGCAACAGCAGCCACAACCATGGGGGAGCTTTGGTCCCAGAGAGAGGACGGGCCAGGGATCTCCCAGCAACAAGCACGAGAAAGAAAATAGCATCACTATTGTTGTTACTTTAGCAGTCACCAGTAGCAGCCTTACAAAACTGTTGCAAATTTCGTTTAAAAAGTCAAAGTGTGGGTCTACAAATGCACAAAGAATTCTGTGAAGATGTTGAGAACGTTCTTTAAAAACTGACTTACTTCCTGGACCTTTGCGTAGGATCTTAGGGAAGAGGAAGACTTTTGGCCCATTTCTACCCTTTTGACCTTCGAACATATTTTGTTGAGTTTATATGTTATTTTTAAGAAATATTTTATTGGTATGTGTTTATGATACATAATAATTAGATTTGTTTCAGGAATTGGTATATGTGTATATAGTCTCAATTATGTATTACTTTTTTAAAAAAGTTAAAGATGTTCTTAATCAGTATTTGCTTAATAGTATATTTTATTTTATCAATAAATGATTTATCAATATTTAATATGAATACTTAATACAACAAAGTACTTAGGAAGTGTTTTGCTTAGTTGAAGGGAGAAAGGAGATTAAATTAACCACCAGAATCTTCTAGGTGGCACAGTGGTATCACTTGCTTTTTCTCTGGCTAGAAAATTGGCGCGGAAAGGAGCAAACTTACTTGTGTTTATTGACACTAAAAATTTAGTGAGGGGAACAGAATTAGAACTCACAACCCCCAGATTTATTAACCGAATGCATTCAGCATGGAAGCATGATCATTTCTTCAGAAATATGAATTAAAATGGGGGGGTTTGGACTGGATTCAGGTGTCAGATATGCTAGACCTGAGAACTATCCTCAGAGGTGAGTTAATACTCCATCGGGTAGAAGTTAGGTAATCGCGTCTTAGTAAAGAGGTTGAATTAGTAGCTAATGAGCACACTGATTAGAGGAGAAAACTCCGTTTCTTGGATCTGGCCAGTCATCTGTGCACAAGATGTATTCGGGCAGACAGTGAATCCACTGTGCTCCATCTTCAGCACTAATCACTATACCCTCCAGAGGTGGGAGCCTGGTCTTTATTAAAGAGTTGAAGAGAAATGACTCTATAATAAAAAAAGGGTTAAAAAATTCTGACCCTCCTTTGTTGACAGCAACACCCATAATAGTGGTGATTATAAAAAGTAATAGAAGATCACATTATCTTAACCGTAGAATTGGTTTTTACTTGTGTCCAAGGGACCTCTGAGTTTCCTATTTACCAGCTTTTTTAGGAAATAACTTGTGAGTAGAAAATGCAGGTTAAAAAAAAATGCAGGTTAAATCAAACTAACTCTATCAAAAAAGCTCCATATTGTTTTGCCATCTTGATTTTTGTTGCAAAAGTAACGCTTAAAATAGAATGTTGTCATTGTGTCTTAGACATTATTTTTTAACAGCTTAATATGAACATTTATAACGATTAAAATGAAACTTTTATTTTGCGAGTGATAAAGCACCACATGTCTGGCAAAGACTCAGAATAATCTTTGTTTTTAGATTCTAAATGTTCCAGGGGAATATTATCCTGGCACATAAGGCTTTTTAAAAGTGCTGCTAAGTAGACTATTTTCAATGATGCTTTGTGTCTGCTTGTTTTTGCTAAGTAAATACTTGCTGTCTTTCAGAGTTAGCTGTCTGTGAAGAGCACGGGCCCTGTCATCGGCCTCCTGACCCGTGTCTGGGTGATTAGGCAGAATTTAGGGTTGCAAAAGGGAGTACGAGGCCTTGCTCATCTTTGTTGGATGCAAATTCAGAGTCATCATCCTCTGATCCTGATGGTGCTATCTGCTACAGTTGGATTAGCAGCATTTTAAAGTGTAGCCTCACTGGCAGCAGATTCACCCATACGAAAAGGAGAGATGACTTAGTTGCAACGCCTTGTGGTTGTGCTTCGGAGCAGAAAAGACAGCCTCCTTCCCTTGACGCATTTTGGGTTGGAGGTGCAAAGCAATGGTTCAGGCTTCCCGGAAAGTTCCAAGGCAGCTTTTGTCTTGTCTCCGAATGATCTCCTGAGAGGCAGGCTTGTCATCCAGGAGTCAAATAAATCCAGGCTTTGAGATGCAGAAGAGAAGAGGAGCCTTGCGTCATTCTCTTGGCTCGCCTCCACGGTGGGTGGGGGGCTTCTGCAAGAATCCTTCTCTTTAAGACAAATTATGGGTCCCTGAGGCCCGTCACCAGGGGAAGTAAACCGTACTCATGCAAATTAAGTAGTACATCCCAGATACAGGGGAAAAGGCTCAATTATTATTATTTTTCTAATTCAAAAACTTAGAATTTTTGTTTTTGGAGATGCTCTGTGCATGTTTAGACCTAGAAGTTGGAATATCAGCAAGTGAGTATTTGTCTACTTTTTGGATTGTGTCATTTCTTAGAATCATGACTTTGGTCTTTGTGATCTTCTCGTGGTTGCCTACATAAACAAAATAAAGAAGAGAGACAGACAGTTGTGAGATTGTGAAGCCAGAGGATATTGCCTTGAAGTTTGTAAAACATAACAGCATCTAGACCACTGAGCAATTTTAAGGGTTAACTAATTCAAATTTGCAGAGTGCTTGGCAAAGAAAGTGTGGTATCGATGAAAGATACACTTCATCAATGTGCCAGCAATCTACCTCCAGTATTTCCCCCCTCCCAAACACTGCCAGTTTATTTTTGTATTATTTATTTGCTTCCCTGAGACTTAATAAAATATTTCTCTTATTGTTTTAATATCAATATTTTATCAAGTCTTCCTTTTCTCAATAAACACAAATTACATTTTTTGCTGGAACATTTCTATAGCTCAATCTCTTTAAAAATAAAAATGGTGACAGAAAAAATTCATATTGCCCCAATTTATCAAGAAGGAAATAAAATCAGATGACTTTCATTCCACTTTCCAGTAATGCATGGAATATGAGAAATGGTTTGTGTTTTATATATGTTTATTTTATACTGAAATGACAATTTCATAATGCTATCTGAAATACAACCCAATTAGATTTCCAGTGTCTTTATTTTCATGTTTCTGGATTGAACTTTTGAAAAATTTACACTGCAATGGCAACCATAAAACCACCTGGTGAAGGAAACGCTGCGTAACTTGGAAATAATGGCTATTTCTTGTCTGTGTGGTGATACATGCGTGAGTCCAGCCTCTTGGCAGATGATTACACTGGCGGAGCTTGAGTGTTTCACCTTGTACGGGACAGAGCTCCCGGCCCTACACCCGATTCCGAACTGCATTTGCTGGTTAGGAGGTAGCAAGAACAGGCATAAATCTGTAATTCGTGAATGTTGAGCCCAGAGAATTTGAAAGAGCTACACAGCTGATGGCAGGTTCAAGACCCCTCGTCTTCTTTCCAAAAACCCCTCCTGCACTGATGGGTATTTCTATGCATGGGCGATTCTGAGCCTCCTACAGAGACGGGGGGCAATACCTCGGCGGGCAGCCAAGACACGGCCAAGCGCATAGCCGCACAGGCCACAAAAAACTGCTCATCTGCCAGAGATTATGCTAAGAAATTTTATGTATATTCTCTTTTCCTTTTCACAAGAACTCTGCAAGATGGATTCTATTAATGTTCCCATTTCATGAGAAACCAAAAAACACAGAGGTCACCCATCTGGTTCAAGGTCACACTTCTTGGAAGTGGTCAACCAGAAACTGACATTAAATATGTCTCATTTGAGACTTCATGTATTAAACTACTTCACTGCTCTACCTCCCCAGAAAACAGGAAAGAACCAAACACAATGAAAGTCCACATTTATTATTTTCAAGGGGCTCATTTTTACATCTCTTTTTAAAATAGTTATAGACGAACAATGGCCTCATGAAATGTTTCTGAAATATGAGTTTGAATCTGGAGAACATGCATCGTGGTAACATGGTAGCTTTGCATAAATGCATCCTTTCTGCAGGTGAAATATCGAACAACATATAGGATGGCTGCATAAATTATTTTTGCACAAATATTAGCTACTGTTAGTAAAATCCTATTAAGAAATTGTTGCTGACAACAGGTAGTACTGGGAGTGAAACCAGTTCCTCCACCATGTCAGTGATGTTCTTGTGGCTGACAGAATATTTATTCCCAGACGTAACTCTTATAAATCGCATTTTGCCCCTTTGCTTGCTGCAAGCTTGCGATGGAGAGTGGGCGGAGAGGACAGCCTGCCGTTCAGGCTGGTTTGGAGATGGTTGCCTAGGAAACAGAGATGTGCAGGCTGATGCCCACCAAAACCAACTGTCAACGAGAGAGGGGATTTTCTTTTTGATTTGAGTTGCTTTCCAAATATACTCCCTGTGTTTCTTGAGGAGCCTCATTAGGGCCGCTGGTCTTTGGTGGGCATTGCGTGTCAAAGTGGGGTACAGGTCAGTCTGGGAGGATGGGCCAGTTTTGGCGAACACTGTGCATTTGGCAGGGCATGATGTTGTAGTGAAATGAGTTTGCCAGAGGATGAGTTGATCAAACAGATGAATATTTTATGTAGCATAACATCTAGGCAATCCTGATCATAACTTCTCTGCATCTAAATTTATAGCAACGAAACTTACTTTTTTAACATAAAAGTTTTATTTGCTGTAATCCACTCTTCGCTTAGGTTACTTGCAGCAGAAACCTTGGTTCATAGTATTTATCTTCAAGAGTAACACTAAGAAATTCATACATCTTTGATGAGGGTGGTACCTAATTTCCCAATACTTTTAAGGTACACACATTTCATTTTTAATTTTTAAATGTGTCATGCACGTCCACTGGTCTTTTGTAGGTAGGTGTATGCATACATACTTAAGTTGAACCATATAAAATGCTGATATTAGACCACGTAGAGCCTGTGAAAGTGTCATTTTATATAGTTGGACTTAAAAATCAATAGAGGGAATTGTAGACTTCATTTTTGTGTGTGCACTATTCTCGTTCTGTTTGTTTTTGTTTGGATACCTATTTCATCCTTCTTGTCTTCACCTCACCCTATCCGATTGTAATCCCATCCTACCCTCACCCCTCCTTGCTCCAGGGATGATCCACATTACAACCTGGAATGTAACCTCCAGGCTCATGGAATCACAAGCAGAGGTCAACAATCTGTGCACCCACATCCACAGCAGGAATAAAGCTTGTGGAGTCCCAACTCCTGGATTGTTATTTATAGCCAAGCACTCTCTGTCCTATATTTGAATATTGCTTCTCTTCTCTTCTTTCCTCCTGTTCTTAATGGGATTTCACTCTCATTTTGAGTCATGTCCTTGTTTCGCTATGTTCTTTCACTGGAATTCTATTCCTCTCCCATGTGCTAGAAACTACCCTCATGAGCAGCCTGTAAATCACAGCACTGTGTCACATTAAGGTGCCTCAGTTCTTCTTTTCTGGCTCCCTAATTTTTTCTCTACAGAATAACCTATTCTTTTGCAAAGTGTAAAGTGAGTTTATTGGAGAAAGAAATACTTCTGTTTTTATTCTAACATTAGACCCAAGATTTCATGCTTTCTCCAACCAGGACGAATGGCCTTGCCCAAGCTATTTTCCCAGTTTCTTTCTCTTAAAGCAAAATCAACAGTCAGTTGCACAACGGGGTCCCCATGAGAGGGCCTTAGAATTGGTGTTGTAAACCAGAGTGTTTGGAGTCTTCTGAGGGCCAAGAGGCACAGCTCCCCAATGTGGTAGGAGACCTAATATTTTCGCTCTTGCTGAGGATGGCTTCTCTCGCTGCTTACTCTTTTTTGATCAGACCCATTCTCCCTATAGGGAGATTTACTTCACTAGGTCATTGTGCAAAATCCTGCTCCACCGGATGGGCTAACTCCCAGGTTGCTGGGCCGCCGGGCTATTCCAGGTCTGACATTCTGAGTGCGCACCAAGGGAGTCAGCAGTGAGGCTCAGTGGGGGACCTCGCCACCCTTCTCCACTCAGCGTGCTTTGCCCACACAGTGCCTGCTGTGTGACCAGCTCTGATTGCTGGACTATGCTCTCTTCTCTATGTGGAAAGGAAAGTGCTCCATGAAGAACAAAAATGTCAGATTCTTGGAGTTTGTGCTTTGAGGGCTCTCAGGAACAGCTCAGGGGGTAAGTTTGATAGGGCTTCCTGGGGTGAGTCTCTCGTGCTTAGCAGCGAGAACTGTGGCCAAGGAGAACACAGCTCACTTGGGTTCTTGCATAAGGCAGGGCTGTTGTTCACTCAGAGTGGAGGCTGTCCGTCTTTTGCCTGTCAGGGGATTTCAAAGCTGCCGTACCAGGAACAAAATCAGATCACAGACTGCAGGAACCAATGACCCTTGCCCTTCCCTTCAGCAGTGAAACCCTACAATAGTCCTACAAGATAGGAAGCAAGTCCTAACAGCTGCTCAGAGGTTGTCTGAGAACTAATCCCAGAAGAAAGGCTCTTAGAGGGAGACCACAAAAATAAGAAGAAAAACGAGACCAGCATACACAAGGACAGAAGGGTAGCTAGTCACAGCTCACTCAGGTGTGTCCTGAAAGTCAAACCCCTGCGTCAGCATTTAATAGGAAACACTTGTGCTCTCTACCGCTCAGAAAGCATAATTAAATCATTCCCCTCTCTCTCTCTCTTTCTCTTTCCCTCTCTCTCACTCACACACACACACACACACGTACACACACATGCATGCACACACTTCATAGGATTCCGCCTGCAAGTCTTCTGGGAAAGCAGTTCCTGTGGGTGAAAGAATAAGGCCAGGTGACAGTCCAAGGACACGATGATTTTAGCAGACCTGTGAAGAACATTGATCTAGAAGGCTGCTCATTGAAAAACTGGCAGCCTTTTCATATTATTTTGAAAATGTGTGAATAATTGTAGTGGTTCTTTGCTTCTAAAACTGGATAGTGAGTCAAACAACAACAACAACAACAACAACCAGGTCAACAACTCCAATCCTGGCCAGATGGAGTCTCTTGAAAGAACTTACCTTGGGAATGAGAAGGCCCCCAAGATGTACACCTGCACACTGCACAGGTAACAGACATCTGTGTCTGCTTCTTTATTTTCTTTGTCCTAAATATTCAATAAATTCCTATATCCTGTCTCTTCTGGGTGGTGAACTTTTACTTTGCAACTTAGTGCATTTTGGAACATTTTAGATTGGTTGACTGGTGCAGTTCACACCCTGAAAAGTGCGATTTGATTCCTTAAATGTCCTAAGGACATGAAGGAAACTTTATTAAAGTATTTTTCTTCTGTAGCTTTATGACAGAAAACAGACATGTACAAACTAATATGTTTAGTTTTTCTTTCCTCCTTTCCACTTTCAAGATTGACAGTACATTTTATTAAAGTAGATTTAGAAAAAAATAAGAATTTTTGACAACAGGGCAAAATTGTGATTTTACTGATCTTAAACTTAACTTTTAATATCATAGATACATCTATAATAAATATTGGTCAGGTTTAATGATTGACATAGTTTCAGTTCCTTTCACTCTGTACCAGAGTACCACTTGCAATATAGTCACTCATTCTTTCATATTTTTAAACAGCTATTGATTGAACACAGCTGTGCTATATGTTTGACATATAAAGGAAAAGCAAATATCCCTAGTCTTAGGTCTCTGTCCTCTGGGAAACTGGAGTCCAATGTGAAGTAGATATGAGAAAGAGACCCCGTACTGTCTAAATAACCTCGTATTGTCAGGCTGGGGTATTCCAAGAGGAGACATCAAGGGATATTGGTTTTACCTAGATTTGGGGTCAGAGAAAGTTTTTTAGAACTGATAGGTTAAGAATTGAAGAATAAGGAATTAGCAGTAGCGTAATGTAAACCCTACATAGGAAATAGGGTTAGAGAAAATTTTCCAAACCAAGATTATTGTGTGGTAAAAATAGTGGCACGTAAAAATGAGAACTTGGTGTGTTTAGGGGAATTGATCTGAGTGGGGATTTAAGAGAAACACGCTTAGTATATATAAATGAATGAAGGAAAATCTGAAATGAACTGCTGTTGGGAGCAGAATCTAAGAGATTACTTATTCATTAACAATACAGGTAATGTTTTTGTTTCCCAGAACCAAATTAATATTCTGAAGAGTAGCAGTATGTTTGATAGCATCAAATATTTTTAACAATGAAGGGACTTTTTAGAAGGTTAATTATAACTTTGCCTTAAAAATGTGTATAACAAAGAATCTATCCCATGTACTACCTCATATTGGAATAATTGCTTTTCTTAGAAAATAATATGAGCAGATCACATTTATTGAGGTCATGAGCACCAAAAACAAAGCTTCATGTTAGGTCAGGCAGAAATTTTGGACCACAAATCATTAACACTATGGACACTATTAATGGAGTATCTCAACATTATTAAAATAAGTGTTCCCCTTCTCACTGCACTAGACTGTCAGCACTCTGTAGCACAAAAAAGTCAACCACTCTTAGTTACGGGGTCCCATTCACCTCACCAAAGGTATGATTTTTCAGAACACGGTGCTTATGAAAACCACGAGGCTCATCATTTACTTGTTAAATAAAAACATTAAATCTGGAAGAGGTTATTTATTTGGCCCTTCCTTTTATAAGGTAGGAAACTGATTGCCAGAGAGATGAATGCCTTTCTTAGCTTCAGGGGCTGGGCGGGGACCTGGACCCCCGCACCTGCCTGTCACCTCAGCACGCCCATCCCCCACTTCTGCCCATGCATTCACCGTGTGGCCTACTGAATCCTCAACCAGTTCCTGTGCACTCACTGGCACCTAGATTCTCTTACTGCCCTCCTTCACCTCCTCCAATCTCCTTTTTCATGTATTTTGTTCTAGCTATATTTCATAGGTGACTTTATCTCTTGATATTCCTTCTTTTAATGCCTTCCTCTTCTACTCGTCACCAGTTTTCTATGTAAATCATGATCTGCTGTTAAACAACTTAATAAACAGATGTTGCTAGGACAATTGGACATTCACATATAGAAGAATTAATTCATGTGCCTGACATTAAATAATTCACTAAAAATGGATCATAGTCCTAAATGTAGGAGCTAAAACTATAGAATTCCTACAAGAAAACAGGTAAATGGCTAATGGTATAGTACAGTGGTACAGCATATGCTTAGAATACATAAGGCCTGGATTTGATTCCCAGGACAAAACAAACAAACAAACAAACAAACAACAAAACATAGGTATAAGCCTTTGTGATCTTGGAATAGGCCATTGTTTCTTGAAATGATACCCAAAGTATTAATGATAAAATGAAAATTATATGGATTAGAGAACATCAAAATAAAATATTTTGTTCTGGAAAGAATATTGTCAATAAAATGAAAACAAAAGTCACAGATTAGAGGAAAATGTTCACAAATTATTTATCTTATAGAGCATGTACATCTGAATATAGGACTATTATAATTTAATGATAAAATAAACAAGTTAACTATAAATTTGAAGAATTCAAATAGACATTTTAGATATTTCCCCAACAGATACGCAAATTTGTAATTAGCACATAAAATTGTTCAACATCATTAGTCATCAGGGAAAAGCAAATTGAAACCACCATGAGATATTATTTCATATCCACTGGGATGACTATACTAAAAAAAATACATAAATAATACTATAATAAAGACAATAAATGTATAAAAGACTATAATCAACATAATACTATCATAAGAATAAGGAGAAATAGGAACTCATATATTGTGTGTAGAATGCAAAATGGTGCAGGTTTTGAAGAACAGTCTGGTAATTTCATACAATGTTTGATGTAGAGTTATCTTATGACCAAGGAATGCCATAGTTAGGTATTTACTCAGGAGAAATAAAAATAAATACTTCCAAAAAGCTTGCATGTAAATTTTCCTAGCCATATTATTCATAATTACCCCTTCTCTCCCCAAAAGAGGCAACCCAGTATCTATTAAGTGATTAACAGATATATGCAGTATTTTATCTCCATACAATGAAGCATTATTTGGAAATAAAAAAAAAAACACAACACAATGAAATACTGATATAGTGATGTTTAGAAGCCATTCACAAAAGTCCACATCTTACGTGATCCATTTATGTGAGATGAGCAAACAAAAGTTTCTTTTGATTATCCAAGATTTGTTATAAAAATACCTATCTCAAAAGTTGTTTTCCTCTTTATTTCTGGAGAAATGGTAACATAATGGGGCTCATGAGAACGGCAGGATAAGTTAAAAAATGTCTCTCTGCTTTGCACCGCCATACGTGTGGATGCCCTTCTGCTGACTGCTCTAACCAGAATTCTACCTTTCTCTTATTCCCTTTCACAAATGCTGTTGATTAGCATGTTCTGTTGGCACTACTTCCTGACTATCCCCAAAATATGTCGGCTTCTTTCCATTTTCATTATGTTTTCACATTCTTCTTGCTGTCTCTGCCTTGTGAAGGGCCCTCCTGGTCTGGCCCTCCACACCCTGCCCCTGGGGGGGGGCCCCTAGAGTGATCACTTTAGGAAAGTGAAACACATAATGTAACTTCTTGCTCAAAGCTTTCCAACTTCCTCCCTTTAGACTGAGTAAAATTGAGCTCTGTGCAATGGCGTCTAGTGTTCTTGGGATCTAACCCCTGCTTACTTTTTTGACCTCATCTTTTTCATTTTCTCTTTGTACTACAGGAGGCAACAGTGTAGTTTTCTGCCTGTTCAAAATAAGCTCTTCAGCCAGAGAATACTTTTCTTGCCTCTGGGCGTCTGCTCCAGAATGTCTCTGCTTAGGATGGTTGTTGATCACACAGGTCATCCTTGCTTGAACTTGTGGTTAAGGCATCACCTTGTCAGAGACGGAAGATAATTGGAATTAAATGAAAAAATAGTGTCTTCCCTTCTCTCTTCTGGTCTCTGTCCATCAGACCGCGCAGCCTCAGTTCCTACCGACATGCTTACCATTCGTCTCTGCTAGGACAGGGATGCCTTACTTTAGGAAGTTGGCTTCAGAGAAAGGGGCACATTAGCACCTCTTGGTGGGCAGGCACCTTGTAGGGATGCACTAAATGTTTGTTGGATGAATGAATACATGGTGTGTTGCCAATGCACGGTGACACCCAGGCCTTCATCTCCTCTTCTAACAGAAGAGTGATTTGACAAGAGATGTGAGAGTATGAAAAGGCATATGGTCATGCCACATGTAGTCAACACCTGAAATAACAGGGTAAAAATAAAATTATCATCAGCTCCATTCTGGAGATAGAGTAGGAAAAGAATTTAACCTTTACCACCAAACAAAAATAAAAATAAAACTTCTCTACAATGATTAAAAAAAGACCCATTTTCTAAATCTCATTTTAACAAATGAATGTAAATTTGTAGGCTATACGCATAAAATGTTCTAGTATATCTCTATTTTTTCTTCCTGCTTCCATCCCTGTTATTCTTTTTGATGTTATCTGGCCCATTATTTCTACTCTTCAAAGCTTTGACTGCATTTGAATGCCTGACAATCTCCTGGGATTTATTCATTAATAGAAAATTCTCATTTCACTTTTTGATGCATCATAGCGTTTTCTTTTTATAGCCTCTTTCTCAGAATAATACTTCTTGGAATTCACACTGCTTTTCAGATCAAGAGCCTGTCCCACATGTAGAGACCTTAGATCACTTTGTTCTGGTGAAATGATGAGGAATGCATTTTCACTTTGGTTTTTAACTTCTTTTGGCATCATAGACCCTTTGGGGAGATCTTTGAAGACAGGGCTCTTCCCTTCCCCATACCACACACACATAGACGCACAAAATACGTTGCATCTGATTTCACGGGCCCTCTGAAGCCCATTATTGGATTCTGGCTCAGTGCTTTTAGGAGCAATCTTAGCTCAAAGCACAGCCACACTGCAAGAGTCTAGAACTGGGAAGCAGGACTCCAACGTGAAAATGACCTGGGTTTTTCACACTCCTCGTTGGTGTTATCTAGACGCTGTTCCACTGGTGGGATTCCTGCCTCGGTCTGGCCACTAAGCTCTTCCTGGTTAAGTTCTCCCAGCCACCTACGACCTAGTTTTCTCCAGTCACGGGCTGAAGAGAAATATAAAGCCAAATTTCCTATGACCACAGTAAATCTGACAGCGCCAGAACAACAGCAGCCCCGCCTCGCTCTTCCCATCTCAAATACTAGGCGAGAAAACCTCTCCCTGCCTCCACACGAGGACTCAGGCTCCTCTGCATTGGCATTCATGGGTGAGCCACGCTGCTGCATTCTGTGGTTGTGTGTGTTCTATCACGAAGTCCACTCACTTATCGATGTGAGCAACATACTCTCTGTTGCTTGCCAAATGGTTCTTATTGCAACAGGAATTATTTGGATCTGCTCAAAATCCTATCTTCATTGGTACCAGCATTTGAAAGGCAATTTGACTAGGTACAGCAAGATCCTTAGAAATGTACACTTTGGTCGGATAATTTCCATTTTAGGGTTATATGTTAAGCAAATAATAATATATTGAGCAAAGATGAAGTGTAAGAATATGAATCCTAGGCAGCCTGTGTGTGCAAATAATTGGAAAAGTTGTCCAATAATAGGAAATTGATTAATTATGGTATGGCATTTGTAGTAAATATAAAATTCCTCATGTGATAAAAAGAAGAATTAACACATTAATAAAATTTTAACTCTATAGATCTAGAAATCAGCTTCTAAAGTTGTGTCTTTAGAAGGGTCCTTTTGTGACACTGTCATCTTATTCTTATCCATCCCAGCCATTCTCTACTGAATTGCGGCCAAGTCATTTGAGGAGAATTTACATTATTCTCAAATATGGGAGTCAGAATGATCGGGTTTAGCCCATTACCTGAATGTAACAAGACTTACGTCAATCATCCCATCTGTATTCATCTGATGATAGTGGTTGGTTCTCATTTGGTCAAATTAGCACGCACCTCCAGCCTCTTGCTTAGCAGCTGTGAGAAGGAATACTGTGTCTCCATGTATATGAAAAAGCAAGCACAAAGCCTGCCTAGCTTTGGCAACCATCTCGCTGTCATGAGGAAGACCAGCCTTAGGTTAAGACGTAGTTGAGAAAAGCCCAGAAATGGAGCTGGAGTCCTGAGCAAGCACTGCCTGCAGCCTACAGTCCTCTACAGCTACAGACCAGCAATTCTTCTTCAATAATTATTCCAACAAAATCTTTGCTTTCCATACTTGTAACCCAAACCATTCTAAGACGGACCCCAATTATGTTAAAAATGCGTAATTATGTATCACAAAGCTGAGCAATAAGATGTCAGTAAGAGCTGGTTCTTGGAGTTATGCTTACCAGTAATTCTCTTTGATTTGTGTTTTTCTGTACAGATTTTCTATAAGAAATATACGTTTTTCAGAAAAAAGCAAATATGATGATTATTAGAGTCATCGTAAGTCATTAACTAAACCAAAACCATCAGACTTTTAATTCCAGTAGGTGATAAGCCAAATGAAATAACTCCTCATGTGGAAGCTAATTTATTGCTGTCTCTTTCTTTTTACTTTCCAGAGTCAGATATGGAAAATTCTTAATTATAAGAATCTCATTAATGTTTTCAAATAAATTTATTAAACATTTAAATATCTTATTAGTTCAAGATCTATCAACGCTGGACTGGGTTAGTTAAAATTGGTGCACCAATATGAATGTATGGGGGCCATCTATGGCCTGGTAGAAAAGTGGGTTGGCATTCCCTGCCTCTCATTTCCTGGCAATTATTTAACCTCTCTGAACTCTAGTTATTTCAGCTAAGAAATTATGTGGTTGGACTAACTGTCATCCACTATGTTTCTATTTGTGAAATTCTAAGATTCTATGAATAACTCTAAATTATGCTTTATGAGTGAGCAGAACTGATATTCTAAGTAAGTTTCAGCTGACACGGTAACACTGACCAGTTGACATTGAGAGATTGCTGACAAAGGAGCAGTGAAAAGGTTGCTGAGGGTCCTACAGATTTGGTAGGACAAAATGCTGTCATTTTGATGAGGTCAATATGCATTTGAATAATGTCTGGGTCACATACGCATATCTTACAATGTCCCTGATTATTTTATTACATTGTTTGGCAGCACTGTGTGCAAAATCTTTCCCTAGCAAAGTAACTAAGAAAGACTTGCATTAAAGTGTGCCTATTTCTTTTCTCCTATTCTTTTGATATCTCTTAATCATTGGTTGCTATTGACTGGATAAGAGATTGGCTAATATAAATGTAAAATTTTTAATAGTCGTGAATTCTGAAGTAAATTCCTTGCATGTTCCTTACACAGGAGGAGTTCTAAATTATAACTTCTAGGTAGTTAGCAAATATCCTAATAGTGGTTCTGAGAATGGGTAGAGCTGTCAGTGAGGAGTACGTTTGCAACCATGTTTACTTTTGCTTCTGTTGAACTTATCCCCAGTGTGGAACTCCAGCAGAGCCCTACAAATAAAGACCAGGGTCTTGGAGAGAGCCCAGGAGAGCTAGAGCCAGGCGGCATCTCCCACTGCCACAGCAACTCCAAGGCCACAGAGCACAGGGCGAAAGAGCAGGTGCACGCAGGGTGGAAACTGGGCGCTGCTTCAGCAATATGTCTCCTGTTCATAATCACAGAAGTCGTGGGTAAGTATGGCCCCAGAGGACTCCTCTGACTAAATGAGCAATCGAACGAAACCATACCCCATTACGGGAGGGTTACTTAAGTTATTTTAAAACAAGATTCAATATTTTATGTAGGAATATAGTAACAATATGCTCAGTGTAGATAAGTTGGAAAACAGAAGAAAACAAAACAAAGTTCATTACTATCCCACATCCGAGCGATAACTTCCAATAAAATTATGGAATATTTTGTATATTTTCTATGCATAGTTCATGGATTTTCTTTACATAATTGAGAGCATATTGAACGCTTTTGACTATGTTATCAAATACTGTTCAAAAACATTTTTATGCCTGAACAATATTCTATAATATGCTCCAATGTAATTTACATAATCATTTCTCTATTGTTAGAAATTGAGTTTTTTCCTACTTGTGGACAATGTTGCAAGGAAAAGTCATGAATAAAACTTTGCCTGCCTTTCTGCTTAATCATTTCAAAGAGATTTCTAAAGGCGGAAATAATTGGTTGGAGGACGTGAATATTTTTCTTCCTTCTTGAATCATATTGTTATCCAGAAAACTTAAAATGATTTAAATGTCTTCCAATGGTACCTAAGATTTCTCTTTCCAAATCTGTATTAGAACTTACTGTTTTAGTTATTTTTTTCTCGTTGTTGGGACAGAATATTTGACACTCAAAGTTAGGGGAAGAAAGGTTTATTAGCTCACAGTCTGTAGAGGTTTTAGTCTATAGTCCGCTGGGTCTGAGGCAGGGCTGGCGTGCAGACCGGCGGCCGGCCGCAAAGTAAAGTGAGGAAAATGTAAGGAATGTATGCAAATCAGCAATGTAAAACAAGCAGCTAATTAGCCTCTTCCTATATCTATCTAGGCTACCTGCCCTCAGGGCAGCCCACACTCTAGATCCAGCTATCTCTTACCACATGAGGCTTTGGGGGGACATCTAGACACAAACCATAACATTCCGCCCCTGGACCCCCAAAGACTCATGTATAGCCCATTATGTAAAAGGCATTTAGTCTATCTCTAAGAGTTGCTAAAGTCTTAACAGTTTCAGCATTGCTGAAAAGTCTAAATCTAAAATCTCCTCTGAGATTTAAGGCAAACTCTTAGCTGTAAGCTCTTGTATAAATGAAAAGAAGGTTAAACACTTCTAACATACAATGGCACAAGATAAGCATTACCATCTCAAAAGATACAAATAGGGGGATATAAAGGAACGGGACCAAGGCAATTCTGAAATCCCGCAGGGCAAACACCATGTCCTGCAGTTCTAAGGGGCCTGGGTGGCTCCGCCCCTACGGCACTTCCAGTGGTAGCAGCTCCCATGGCCTCTCTCCTGGGCTGGCTCTGCTCCCTCGATGTAGTTCTCTTTAGGCGATCTATATTCTTGGCTTCTCTAAACTTTTGGGGTCTCTAGTGTACCTTTGGCTTTACCTTCACAGCTTCACACACTGCCCTCTCAGGGGCACACTGCCTGGCCTCCCAGGCCTTCCTCTGAAATCTGGGTGGAAGCCTTCTTGACCCCACAACTCTTGTATTCTGTACGAACCTAAAACCAGGGCCACGAGGATGACGACAGGGTCTGCTGTCAGCTGGAGTAGAAACCAGGCTTCCTTCTTGCTTCTCTGTGGTGGTCATGTGCCTGGATTGCTGAGTGTTCTGAACCAAATCCCGAGGAACAACTTCCTTCGGCTGCCGCCATTCTGGAACATGGCGCTCTGGGGCGTTCTTCTCAAAGCAAAATCTTTCACCTTTCTAACTCTGAGGCTGTAAAGGCTGGAGTCCTGCTGTTTCTTGTGATGCCCTTGGGCCATCTTTTGAATTATCTAGCTTTTCCTTGCTGGTTTCTTCAGCAACGAGTCTCTCTTTTATTCTATCTTTGCAGGCCACAACTTTACTGGTGCTTCTTTTATGCGCAAACTCACAACATTTTGAATCATTCTGCTGGGCTGTTTGCTCTTGGTTTTCAACATAAATCTGGCTGAAAGCCCCCAACAATAGCCATGCCACCGCCTCAACATTAGACTGCCTTGAAATTTCTTTTGCAAGATTAATTAGTCTGCTGCCCTTAATCTCAGTCTCGGGCAAAGTCTCTGGACACAAGCAAAATATAGACAAACTTTCTGCCAAGCCATAACATACATGGTCTGGAGTCTAACAACCAACGCAGCCTTTCTTCCCAGCAGAAACCTCCTGAGCCTGATCTGTACCAGCAAATTTCCTCATTTCTAAAGTTTTCCCAATGCTTTTCTTTCCCGCAATCTAACTCTAAAGGCTGCTAAACCACATGGTCAAGTATAGTCTCAGTAACGACCCCACTCCTGGTACCAAATTCTGTTTTAGTTATTTTTCTCTCGTTGTTGGGACAGAATACTCGACACTCAAAGTTAGGGGAAGAAAGGTTTATTAGCTCACAGTCTGTAGAGGTTTTAGTCTATAGTCCACTGGGTCTGAGGCAGGGCTGGCGTGCAGACCGGCGGCCGGCCGCAAAGTAAAGTGAGGAAAATGTAAGGAATGTATGCAAATCAGCAATGTAAAACAAGCAGCTAATTAGCCTCTTCCTATATCTATCTAGGCTACCTGCCCTCAGGACAGCCCACACTCTAGATCCAACTATCTCTTACCACATAAGGCTTTAGAAAGACATCTAAACACAAACCATAACACTTACTTTAATCCTCTAAAAATCTGTGTTAATACAAGGATGAACATGTGCTTTAATATTCATTTCTCTAATTATTACTGTTAGAATATTTTTGCATACTTGATTTCCTTCTCTTATGTCTCCCCTCCTTGCCTCTCTCTCTCTTATACATAAATAAATTGCTGGGGATCAATCCAGAGGCACTCCATCCCTGAGCTACATCTCCAGCCCTCATTTTTAAAAATTTTGTCACAGCATCCCACTAAGTTTTCCACACGGGACTTATGATCCTTCTATCTCAGCCTCCCTCAGTGCTGGCACTACAAGCTTGCGCTACCACCCCCAGTTCTTAATGTCTGTCGTTCATTTGTCTTTTAGAGAATTACATCATTCTCTATATTGATCTCTGGGAGCATTTTACATAGTTAGGATGTTAAATCTTTTTTACTTATAAGTACTTTTATAGTTTGTTGGTTATTTAAAAAATTTTTTTGACTTTGAGAAGTTGTAAATTTCATATAGGTAACTGTATAAAACTTTTGAGTGGGCTGGGGATTTAGCTGAGTTTGATCCCCAACACCAAAAAAAAAAAAACCCACAAAAAACTTTTGAGTGGAGTTTTTTTACTCCTTTTTTACTGTTTTGGTGCTTAGTAATTCTTCCCCATCTCTGAGCTGATAAATGCCTTTTTGGGAGGGGTACTTGTTCAAATGTTTGTATTTAATTTTAAACACTATGAAGTTAGATATACTTTACGTTCTAAAGACTGAAAATTCATTTTCTAATTATCTAACAAAACTTTAGCGGCACTTAAGCATAATTATTTACCCATTGATATTTGATATTTTTGAATTATTTATCAAACTTTTGTAAATAGTAAAGTCTGTTTCCAAAGTAGCTCACTCATCTATGTTCCTACGTCAGGAGCGTACTTTTTTTTTTTTTTTTTTGGTACCGGGAATCAAACTCAGGGCCTCATGCTTGCAAGGCAAGCACTCTAACCACTGAGCTAGATCCCCGGCCCTGGAGCATACTTTTTAATGCAGACTCATGGTTTCAAAGTCTGTTGTCTCCTCATTATTCTTCGTTTAAAAGAAAACAAAAGTTTTTCATTCCTGTCTGCCATCCTAAATAAATATGAGAATCATTTTGTTTGCTTCTCTCCAAAATCTAATTATAATTTAGTTTGGGATCACAAGTCTCTATTTATAACTTATTTTAACTATAGTTTTCCCTTTTGATGTTGTTTGTCCACATTTTGGACAAACATGGAAAGCTTGGATTTAATAATTTCCTTTTAATAAAAATCAAATAGTTATAAAACATTGTAATTATCACTTCTTTTGAGAGAATATCTTGGATAGCTCCTTTAGAGACATTTTTATACATGTGTTTTTGAAATATATTTTAACTTCTTCCTCATTCATTGATATACTCACAATTTCTATTTCTTGAGAACATCTTGACCATGTATATTTTCCAAAAGCCATTTATCTTACTGAAGTTTTCGAATTTATTATCTTACAATTGGGCATGACAACTTCATGCTGTAATTTATTCAGTTCAAAGATTTCATAATGCAACGTTGCTTTATTTTTTCCTCGAATGTAACAAAAGGTTACCTGGTATATGGATAGAACTAAAAGCTACTACTGACCTGCTACCACCATTCCTGTTACGCTCTGTCACCAGCATTTTGGTGCCCTCCTTTTTCCTCTCTTATTTGAAAGGTGGATACATTAATAACATAAGACTAGAGGAAAGCAGACCTTGGTAAGCTACTTTTTTGCATTACAACTGCAACTACCAACTGGAATTAGCTGGTTTCCTTTGTCTGAATTCTACTGGCCTATACAGTCGTATTTCAACTTTTATAACTTTTGAAGACCAGAAAAGAACTTAGATAAATCCAGTCTGAAAAAGCTGCCAGGTTGATGCATATTCTTCTCATCAAAATATATAAAATTAATTAACAATACATAGTTTCTAGAGCTGGGTGAATCTTTTGAATGAACTGCTGTAATAGCTTGCTGGAGTTAAATTAGGCAATTCCAATCTAGAAAATTTCCCTTGGGAATGCACTGTGTGCAGTATATAATTAAAATCGTAAGATTGTGGACAAGATTCAATTGCTCATGTAAAAGATTGGCAAAATGGTAAATCTAGTAAAAGAAGCCATTCCAACTCTGACTTGGGAAGGTGGTGTTCTTGTGCTGCACAGCACACCAAACACAGGCCCATGTCCACCTTGTGGCACCTCAGTACAGGAAGGTGTGTTACCTGACTCATCTCCCCCACAGCCTCCTTCCTTCACTTCTCCCTCAATCCACATGGGTGCTGAGAATCTGTGGTGCCTTCTCCCCAGCTGGTGTGTAATAAGTAAGATGGAATGAGATGGCGTCTCACTCACAAAACCCACTCCTACCTTTGCGTACATGAAAATCAATTAGTTATTAATTCATTTCATTGGACAAAATGTGAATACATTTATCATTACAGCATGTTTTGAAATATGTCAACATTGTGCAAAGGCAAAATTGAAGTAATGAACACATGGATTACCGCATAGGCTGAACCAATTAAAATTTATACTCTTAGAAATTGTGAAGAACAGCAGTTATTAACTGTAGCCATCGTGTTGTACAGTAAGTTTTGAACTTATTCCTCCTATCTAACTGCAATCTTGTGTCTTTTGGCCATGTCCTCCCTAGTTCCCCTTTCCCTTTAGCTCTTGGTAAGCACCATTCTATTTTTTACTTTTGTGAACCGATACTTTCATATTCCACATGCAAGAGAGCTTGTGTACTATTTTTCTCTTTGTGCTTGTCCATTTCACTTAACGTGTCATCCAAATATATCCCTGTTGTTGTAAATGGTAGAATTTCTTTATTTTTTTTATGAATGAGCTGTATTCCATTGTGTATATGTACCACATTTTCTTTACTGATGAACACAAGTTGATTCCATATCTTGGCTACTGTGAGTAATGTTGGAATGAACATAGGAGGGCAGATGTTGCTAGACAAACTGATGTTGTGCTTTTAATTTACATTTTCTGATGATTAGAAAGGCAGATTTGCTTTGACATATCGATATGACTTATTTTGTATGTGTTCCCAATTTTCACTTTTGTTTCCTGTGCACTTGGGGTCCCATTGAAAAATAATCACGGTATAGACCAGTGTTGTGGAGCTTTTCTTCTAGTAGTAAAAGTTTGGGTATTACATTGAAGCCTTTAAACTCTTTTGAGTTGACGTTGGTATGTGGTATAATTGTCAAATTTTAGTCTGTTGCTTGTGAATAGCCAATTTTTCCAACACAATTTACTGAAGATTGGCCTTTTTCATGTGTACTTTATTTTTGTCAGAAATCTGTCTGTCATTGAGGCATGAAGTTATTTCTGGAATCTCTATGCAGTTTCATTGGTCTGTATGTCTGTTTTTATGCTTGTGTCGTGCTTTTTTGATTATTGTAGCTTCGTAGTGTATTTTGATGTCAGAGAGTGTAATAGCTTCAGGTTGGTTTTATTTCCTCAATATTGTTTCAGCTTTTTGGACTATTGTTTGATAGCATATGAATTTGAGGGTTTTTTTCTATTTCTGTGAAGAATGTCAATGGATTTTTGATAACAATTGCATTGAATCCATAGGTTGTTTCAGGTAATATGGATATTTTTACAATATTAATTTTTCTAATTCATAAACCTTTATTTGTGTCTTCTTTATTTCTTTAATCATGGTTTTAGTTTTCAATGTATTTGTCTTTTACCCTCCTGGTAAAATTTATTTCTGTTTCATTTTATTTTGTAGTTATTGTAAAGAATTGTCTTCTAAATTTGTTTTTTGTTTAGCTTTTTATGTTGCATAGAAACTTCGTTTAGTCTTATATGTTGATTTTTGTATCCTGAAACTTTACTGAGATTTTAAGAAGTAGATGGAATAGATTTTTCATGGAGTATTTAGGTACAATTAACTTCTTTCCAATCAGGAAGCCTTTTGTTTTTCTTTCTCTTGCCTATTTTATTTGGTTAGGACTCTTCCAGGACTACGATGAACAGAAGTGGGGAGAGTTGGGATAAAGAGCATCTTTGTTTTCCTCCTGATCTTTGAAGAAGAGTTTTCACCTTTCTTATGGTCTTATGTAGATCTGAATTTGTCATAAATGGTCTCTACTGTGTTGAGGAATATTCTTTGTATACCCAATTAGTGAAGTGTTGAGGGAAGGAAGGGAAAAAGAATTAAAAAAAAAGAATTGAAGAAAAAATGGAAATATAACTTCTTCAAATAGGAAGGGGATCAAGAGTTGGAGGATCGGGGAACAATGGGGGGAAGGGGAACAAGAAAGAATTAATATGTGTTATACACATGTAGAAACCTCCTGCTATAAATGTGATCATTATGTATTGCAAACATGTATTACTAACAGCACGTTAAAATCTTAATCTTATCTTTTTGGGGTGGGAATGGACAGCTGCTGACTTGAGTCAGGACATCAACTTCCTCCTTTCCTTCTCATTCCTATGAATTAGGGTCTAGGGGTTCTAATGTACTTTTGCTTGCAGTCAAAAGTGATATAGTCAGTAAAGGAGTGAAGTGACTCTCAAGCCTTTGGAATTTGAGTCACGCTGGCACTAAGCTGATTTTCCTAAAATGTTGTTTTCATTATGTTCACAATTCTTCGGTGGCTCCTTTGCCTGCTTCAGTGGTTCACCTTGTGCTTCCCATCATGGTGAGCCTGGGAGAGTTTGCTGAGCCCTGGGCTGAACCAACAACGGTGCTGGTCTGATGGGTTCAGAAGTTGATTCTGTGCTTGATCTCTCTTGGCTACACCAGGTGAAGATAGATCAACACACTGCAAAGGTCCAGCATGCAGGACAAAATGAAGCACCTTTACTTCGACTTTTCCATGTATTCAACAATCTGGCTGCCAAACTATTAATATTTTCTCTTACTTTTTCCCTACATGACTACACTGTTCCAGCCAAATGTATTTACTCATCCTTGGCAAAATAATGACTGTTCTTTACAGTCCCTATGTCTCCTGTTTTGTTGGTTTGAACAGGAAAAGTCCTGTCCATCTTTCACATTCATCAAAATCCTGGCCATCATTCGAGACTCTAGTTCACAGCTGCCCTCCTGCCCAAGGCCATTCTTGAGTCTTTCAGGGAAAGAAACTATGGAGTCCACCAAAAAAATGTATACACACTTCAGCTGTTCATCATCCTAGTAAATGTTGGGAAGATGACAGCCACCACTTTGAGCACCTCTTGTACTTGTACAGGCCAACCTCATTGCTGTTTAAACTAGTTTGGGCATTTATAACTTGGAAATGAAAGAGCCTGTCTCAGGCAGTGGCCAGTGAAGGACGTAACCAGAATGATCATTGGGAGGCAGGTTAAGGAGGGCTGAGGTCCAGCTGGGGAATCAGACTCATCCTGTAGACCTTGGTGAGTAATGGACATTTAGGATCATGGACAAGCAGGGCACTGAGCTGTGTTCAGAGAGAGAATCTCCAGAAACTACAGAGCAGAGGGGAGGAAGAACCAAGGCAAAAAGGATGTGAGCATGATGGGCCTTAGAGCAGCTGAGTTGTGAGTTTCTGTTGCACCTGAACATGCCTCCTGGAGAGAAGCCATAGAGAGACATATTTGGATCAGCTCCGATATGTCCATGCTGGAAGGAGCTGGGAGTGGCCAGAGAGAAGCCTCAGATGCTGGCCTGATCAGAGTGACCCAGGGGTGGAGGAAACGGGAGACTGCTGGAGGAAACGTGGGGCTGGGTGCAGGCTGGGGAAGACGCTAGTACCTGAGAATGAAAAGTGTTCTTTTCCTAAGAGAAAGATACAATTGGTTGTGTGCTACCCACACATTATATTGGTAAGAGTACTTGCTTTTTTTCTACACTCAGGGTCTCAGTGGCTCACAGAACAGATATTTGGAGGTTTCTGGTGTTGAAAACTCAATCAGTGTCAAAAGATGGCTATGAAAACTGTGGAGTCTCAGTGGTCAACAGCACCTCATGCTTTCAGGATGGTTAGATAATAACTTGGTGACTTTTTTACACAACACAGAATATAGTACAGTATAATAATGCTATAAAAGATAAATAGTTTTAAAAATGTGAATTAACTACATGCAGCGGTAAGCCCAGTAGTGAGACAGGAGGCTTCTGCTGTCAGACGAGCAGATGTCTCTGTTCTCCATGGAACAAGTCATGGGGACTTAGCGATTGTCTAAAACTGAGGCAATCTCCTGCGGTCCCCCACCCATGGGCCTTAAACAGAGTCTGTTCCGGGACTGGATCCTTTCCGTGCCTCTCCTGCCTCTTACAGGCACACCTTTCTGTACCTCTTGCCAAGCATTCCAGAACAAGAGCTACTGCCCTCCTTAGTTCATGGCTTCCTTAGTTTGCGCCTTTATTGTAATTTCCTTTCCCTATTGCTGTTGCACTTTAACTTCCAGCCTCTGCTCCCTCCAAGTCTTCCTCCACGTTGCTGGTAAAGCTCTCTCCTAAATGCAAATATGAATGCGTCACAACTTTGGCTCAAAACCATGACTAGGTCCCCTTGGTGCCTAGAATAACATTAACCAGAAAGTGGCACGTTCTTTCATTTCTGTGTCTTTCTGCCTGTTCTCTCTTCTGACTCTCTTCTCTTCCTGCTCTTTTCTTCCCTCCTTGCTAATCCTTACCCCTCGTGTCTGTGAAAAGCTCCTCAAGCCTCCCAGGGCTCTCTGGTTGCAGCCCACTATTGGACCTTCAGTACACTGCATGTTAGGCAGGAGATCACTAAAGAGGGTCTGTGATTTGTTGGTCTTTGTGTACCTTGTCCCTGGCACCGTACACAGTAGGGGCTCAATAAACACCACCTGGATGATTGAATGATTGTCAAAATTCCTCTTGCTTTAAGGGTAAACACAATTGCAGCCACGAGTGATCTCTTGCAAACAATTTGCTCTATAGGATTGAGGTGTAATTTCCCACCCTCATTTCTAGGGTTCCTACGAGCAGCTCTGATGACTGCAAAATGATTCTCAGGTCTGAGGCTTCCATAATAACATGCATCTTCCAAAGCGACCCCTTTTTCTTTCTCAGTTGCTTTTTGATTCAGCTGAGCCTGCCGAAGAATCCCTGCAAAACTTTATTTCCATGACTTAGACTACAGTTCCAGCACAGCACTTGGAATCATCATCATTCATTGCTGAGACACGACACACTGCGTGTAGTCGTTCTCCAGGCAAAAACAGGCGCACTATTAACACGGCTTTATCATCAGCACCGAGCTGGCAGATAGAGCAACGTTAGAGGCTAATTGGAAGGACAGCTGATTTGTTAGCAAAATGTTGCCTTTTGGCTAATGAATCATTCCGATTTTTGCACTGACAGCTCAGTAACAAGCTTGAAGACTACTTTGCTTCAGACCATTAAACTTTGACAAACCGGTTATTAACTACAGCTACAGCCAACAGTCTCTGGGGATTGTTGCAATTATGAGCCATCTAGGTACTTTTTTTTAATCATTAAGCAAGACAAGGTGAGTCTGATGACGAGGGGCTGGTGACTGACCGTCTCCTGCTTTGTGGTACACAAGGCAATGAACAGCTGCGGGAGGACTAATCAGTCAGTGAAAGCTCTTTGCTAGGGAGACGTAGTAAAAGCAATAAAGGTTATTGCTCTCAAATGCAGGCCCTGTTTAGGCCAGAAAGGACAGAGTTTTACCTTAATTTCTATACTGGAAGTTGGAGGGCTTTTCCAAGGAGAACTGGAGGGATGAAAGGGGAGCAAGCCAAATGGAGAGAAAGCAAGCAGAAATCCTTTGGCTGGGGGTCTGTTTTTATGCTTTATTGAACTGTAGTACTCTGCATGCCCTTTGGAAGGTACCTTCCCTTTTCCTTTCTGCTCCCACTATTTGTAACAGGGATCTTGAACTCGGGTGGCTAGTAGAAATCAGTAGAGAAAAAGGAAGTGGTAAAGACCATGGTAAAATCACAACACAAATAACACACCTGTAAACAAGACTGCAGCCTCCAGTCCACAGACAAAAGTCCCATGCCCCACACTTCCCAGTCTCATACCTTTCTCCCCCAGGAATGGTCTCTCCCTTGAAATCCATTTGTACGTGCTCAAATCCCATCTGGTTTGGGGGTCTCAGTTTCTTTGTTAAATCAGAGAGAAAAAATGGATTAAACCAGGTTTAAGGTGCCTTTTCTAAAGTTGTGTGGGTCTGACATTTCACCAGCTGTGGCTGGCATTCACGCGAGTGTTGCTGACCTCTGTGGCCTTAACCAGTATCCCACTTCACACCCCCTAGGTGGGCACATTGCTGGGAGTCTCGCCGTCGTCACGGATGCTGCCCATCTCTTAGCAGACCTGACCAGCTTCCTGCTCAGTTTGTTTTCCCTGTGGCTGTCATCGAGGGCCCCCTCCAGAAGGCTGACATTCGGGTGGCACCGAGCAGGTACGGCTCTTCATTTAAGCAACAACGACATGATAGTATTGCACGGGCAAACCAAGGGTAAAAACGGAAGGCAAAGAGCAAAGCCTTGCTCAAAAAATCCCTCAGGGGTGCATGTCTGATGCGCAAGGTAGAATAAATGTGTTTGTAGGAATGCGTGTTCTTAATATTATTTCAGCAGACCACCAGATTAATGGTGCTACCTCCTCTTCTATAGGACGGGCAGCAGCCCCAGCCCCAGGGCTTTGGCGTGTGGTAACAGCCGTGATATTATTCATTAAATCACTCTGCACCCCTGGAAGAGAGGACTAAGGTCAAGCCTCTGCCATACTGAGGCTCAGGGGGCCCAAGACCATTGCGGGGGCTGAGGAACTCCTGCCCGGGGAGCCAGGACAAACATGGGCTCTCCTGCCCAGCCAGCATTTGGCCATTCCCAGAGTTTAAATGCAGCCTTCAATAGCCATTAGGACGCTGTTAAGAGGCAGGGACTTAAAGAGATGATTAGGTCACGAGGACTCTGTTCTCATCCGGGGTCTTATGCCATTATTTTGCTTCTGATTAAAAGAATGAGTGTATCCCGATCTCCTCTTGCCTCCTGCCCTTCTGCCACGTAATGGTGCAGCACAGAGGCCCTGCCAGATGCTCATGCCTTGATCTTGGACTTGCCAAGAACTATGAGAAACAAATTTCCTTTCTTCATAAATTAGTCCATACGTTCTATTACAGCAGCAAAGAAAGCACTAAGACAGCCATCAGCACATCAACCATCAGTCGACCACGCACAAAACAGCAAAGAAAGAGCAGGAGGAAGAAAGGAAACCTTAGCTTGCCTAGGAAGTGGCCTGCGTCGAGCTAAGGTTTTTGTCTCTGGGACATTGTTAATGTGATTCATTTTTGCAGCTCGTCCTCTCTGCCAGCGTACACACAGCCATTCCACCTCGCCACCTCTGTGACATTCCTTGTATCATCTAGCAGAACTTCTGGCCAAATATTTTGTGCAAGTTTTAGGAACCAGTAATAACAGTTCCGTGTTCCACTATGGTTGAGAAAATCAATGTAAACGAGATCGGAGGGCAGAGTAAAGGTAGGGCGAGGTGAGCCCAAGCGGGTAGCGGCCACCAATGGGTGCTGCTGGACACAGACCACAGATCACAGCCGGACAGAGTGAACTACAGGTCTTCATTCAGAAAGCTCTAATTTCCTACTAAGCCTTTTATCATTGCAGGTGTTGTTTTGAATTTGCCTTCCCTTTGACATTCAGAGAAACATGAAACAATAAACGACAATAAACAGAATTTATGACAGTGTGATCTGGGGAGCTTTTTAGTCCTGAACAAAGCTACACTTGGGAGCCATCTAGCTTTGGTCACACACCTATCATTTGTTTGTATAAATTTTTACATGTATTTGACCTTTCCAATACCGCTGGTCAGAGTTATTTGTATAGGTGAGGTTGTTTTTAACACAGGGTGGACTCATTTTGGTTGTTGCTGTACTTTGTCATCTTGGCCATGGAAATCCATGAAAATTGACATTCCAGACCAGAGATGTCAAGAGAACTTTCTGCTATGAGGGAAAACATTTTATGATACAAAGTATAATGTGGTTATGGAGAATTTTATGATTAGCACAACTGAACAATATGTTTAATTTTACTTAGTTTCCATTTAGATAGCCACATGATTGGCGGCCACCATATTAAATAGCACCATAATGGGCACATGTGAGCCCAACACCCCCTATTCCCCCATGGAGGACAGCCTGAGACCTTCCTCCCCTCTAGATTTCTCAGCACTCATGGTAGTGCTCGTCGAAGCCTCCTTATGTGTTACTGATTCCTGCCCTGTGTCTGGACCTGACTCCTGATCCTTGCACAGGGTGTTTGAGCTTCCTCCTCCTGGCTCCTGTCTCACGGCACCTCTCTGATCAGGGCTACTGAGTACACATGCTCTACTTATGTATCCTGATCTGAGCTCCCCTGCATAGGAAGCATGCTAATTGGCATCTACAAACCCAATTCCTTTTTCTAGCTAACCAGAAATTCTTGTCTAGTCTGTTTAAACATCTGCAAAGGGAGTTTTAAATTGTCTGACTATAAAATAATAAATATTTATTGAGTTTTTTCCTCTATGTTGTATTGATTTCCTGGAGTTGCCTGAACAAAGTACTTCAAACTAGATGGCTCAACTAGAAATTTATTGTCTCACAGCTGGAAAATAGAGGTCCCAGATCAAGGCATGAGTAAGGTCAGTTCCTCTGAGGTTAATGAGGGAGAATCTGTGCCATGCTGCTCTCCTAGATCCTAGCGGTGTACTGGCAAAACTTGTTGTCCCTTGACTTGTGGATCTGTGCTTTAATCTCATGCTGTTTTTGCCAAGTGCATGTCTGGGTGAAAATCTCCTCTAGAATAAGTGTGGCAGGCAGATAGAAGTTGAGTCCCACCCTATTCCAGTATGACCTACCTTAACCCATCACGACAGCAAATTTCCTATTTCCAAATAATGTTACAGTGTGAGGTTCTGATGGTTAGCACTTCAACTAGGAATTTTCAGGGCACACAATTCAACCCATGAGCTATGCCAACCTGTTTTACACATATGCCATTTTCATGCCTCTCTTACAGATAAGGAAAGTCAGGCTCAGATCGGATAAATTACCTGTGTAAAGTCACTTGTGCCAGTCACCTGCAGACCATACGTGTGCAACATTTGAACTCACACCTTTATATCTGGACCAGCATTTTATGTAGTGTACATGGTGTTCTACAGATGGATAGTTGGATGATTTTTAAGTGTCATATGAGCACTCGTTACATATTCTAATATGTATTAGAGAATGAAGTAGCAGAACACATTTATAATTTCATGGGAACTTTGTTTAGGAAAAAGCTAAGTGTGAAGAATGAATTTATTTGAAGAAAACATGAGGTAGCTAATAAGGCCGATGTTGTGAGGATATGGGAAAATCATGAAAGTTGTATGTCAGTGATTGAAATCTGGGCAACAGTGGCCTCACGCTGGCTAATGATACATTACTCTGCTTTAGAGGAGACAGGTGTCTGTGTCTTAGTTACTTATTGCTGAGACAAAATACCCGACACTCAAAGTTAAAGGAGGAGAGTTTTATTTAGCACACAGTTTGTAAAAGTTTCAGTCCATAATTGGCTGGATCCAAGGTGGGGTGGTAGAGCAGAGGGGCATCATAGAGGAGAAACAGTCAATGGCAGGCAGAAGGCAGCAAAAGCAGCAAGCAAAAAGTGAAGACCTTCTGTCCCTTATATCCTATCCAGGCTACCCACCTTTATGGGGTGTAGCACTCACACTCAGGGTGGGGAAGGCTTCATCCTAGTATCTCACCATGAATCAATCCCAGCACCACATTCTCAATCCCAGCATCACACACCTTAGGTGCAACCATCTCTGAAAAATCCACACCTATGACCACGAGAGGCTTTGGGGAGGCATCTAGACACAAGCCATAACAATCTGGAATTAGTTCAAAGGGGATAAGAACATCATGGAATGTGCCCGCCTTAGTCATGCACAAAATATTTCTAGGCCCTTGTTGGTTTTTAGAATGAACCTACAAGACTGAGTTAAAGACCAGTATGAAGTGTTACTGATCTCTAACTGAGCAAAGGTACTTTCCCCCATGGGCAGATTGAGCACTATCTTATCTTCAAATATTAATGTAAATGGCTCCATCCTGATGCTTCTTTTCCTTGCAGTTGCTCTTAAAAGGCAGTTAGAGTGTTGATGACCCTCCATGCTCAGCCTTGGTGTTTACAATATGTCGGGTTGGCAAATGGAACTAGTTTTCATCAAGTACCCTCTGAAGCCTTCCCTCTTTACTATTTTATTCCACTAAAGGTGCTGGTACTGGCAGGTTGTAAATGTTTTATGGTGAAATTAAGAGTTCCTAAACACATTTTACTCGTCATGTCTCATTATTTCATCTCCTAATAAGTTTTGATCATTTTAGCACCTGTTTAAATTACAATCCCTGAGGAAAACAGTGAGGGCAGGCAGCAGTTAAGATGTTCTAAAAACTGGCTGGAAATTACTTAGTAATGTGGAGCATAATGAACTCAGATGCTGGTGTTTTACAAACACAACTTGAAAGTCTCTTGTCTCAGTACTAAAATCCGCCCACCCTTTCCTTGCGTATCCCTGAGCAAGCTAGTTTTCAGCCACTTTTTCTTGAGGGGGAAAGCGAAGCGTGTTAGGATTTTTGCGTAGGGAGTAGGTGACTTAAGGGTGATCTGTGTGGGAGTGTCCTTATGGATTTGAATCCCCAGAGATCCTCGGTGCTCTGCTGTCTGTCCTCTGCGTCTGGGTGGTGACCGGTGTGCTGCTGTACCTGGCAAGTGAGTGCCTGCTGCATCCTGACTACCAGATTCAGGCTGCCATGATGATCATCATTTCTGGGTGTGTGATGGTGGCCAACATCATGTAAGTGTCCTCACACTGAGTGCCCAGTGGCCTATCTTCAACCCTGCCTGCAAAAGAATTATAACTTCAACTCCTCTACTTCTGAAGATGGTAGAGATCTAACACAGTGTTTGAATGGCTCTGAGATCAAAAATGATGCTGATTACCATAAACTAAAGGGTTTTAAAGCATTGGCTTCTCCTAGCTACGACTTCCAAAAGCTTCCAGTGTGCTAGGGACTAGGGTAGGATCTTTGGATATACATGTTCAAGTTTATAATAACCTTACCGATTAGGAAACTGAAGCTCAGTGAGCTAAAATATGTTACCAATTAGGGTGTCCAAAGGCAGGATTCAAACCCAGATCCACAGACCCAGAATCAGCTCCTGGCCATTCTGCTGGTTACTGCATGTTGATTGTTCCATATGGGGTGAGACTTTTTCCTGTTTAATTTTTGTGAGCAATTATCATGAGTTTTTGTGAGTTTAATTTCATGAGCAATTATGAGTTCCCAGAGAGCTGAGTTGGAAGGGATTTTAAAGTTTATTTATTTCAGTCCCTCTTCTACTTTTGAATTCTCTTTGGCAATTTTCCCATAAAATGGTCACAAGTCTCATATATTTTAACAGAACTAATAACAGAGAATGTAATAGTCTATTTTTATCTTTTCATCATTGTAACTACACGAAAATTCTTTAACTGTGTTAACCGAACTCTCCCTTTGGTTTTCACCTGTTGGTCTTTTATTTAGGCAGTCTTAAATCAGTCTTACAGGAAATGATGAGTAGAAGTCCCTTGCCATATGGGTTTGCTATTTCTAAAATGAACTACATGGTTGCTTATACAGTATAGTTTTGAGGCCAAGACTGATACATTTAGGTCAATTTTCTCGTTCCTATTTGAGGACCTGACTATCAGCAATCTTACTTAAGACTCTATCTATCTATCTTTCACTCATTTATCCACCTTACCATTAAATGTAGTAGACAAAATAATTATCCACTCCAAGGATTTCTACATCCTAGTCTTTGGAACTTCTGAATATGTGAACTTCTATGGCAAAAGAAATTTTGCAAATACGATTAAAGAGTTTAAGATGTGGAGGCTCTGCTGAGTTTTCCAGGTTGGCCCACGTAGCCATAAGGGTCCTGAAAGAAGGAGGCAGGTAGTCATAGGGGAGAGACGATGCTACACTGTTGACATTGAAGATGGAAGGAGGGGTCTGGAGCCATAGAATGTAAGCGGTTTGTAGAAGCAGAAGGTAAGAAAATAAGCCCCTCCCCTATGGCCTCCAGGATGAATACAGTCTTGTAAATGTACTTTAGACTTCTGACCTACAGAACCATAAAAATAGTAAATTTGTTTTGTTTTAAGGTGGCAATTTGTTACAACAGTAATAGGAAACTCATATACAGATTGAGCATCCCTAATCCGAAAATCCCAAATTTGAAATGCTCTGAAATTGGAAACTTTTTGAGCACCAGTGTGATGCTCTGGATATTAGAGCCTTTTGGGTTTTCAGGTTAGGGATGCATAACTGGAGAAGTCTGTGTAAGTACTCCAAAATCCAACAGACTCCAGGATCTGAAACACATCTGGTACAAAGCATTGACATAAGAGAGAATCGACTATACCATCTACTTACCATCTGCCTACTTGCAACACAGCTTGATGCATGCGATGAGGTAGGTTTTTACAGGGAAGAGAAGCATGCAATGATAGAAGAATGGTGCTTTAATTGGTGGGTCTTTAGAGAAGGTGAAAGGGAATCTCTGGAATGAGTGGACAATCTGGGTGTGTACAATTCGAAAGTGCTCCCTTGGGTCATTCAAAGAGTTTTACCTTTTGATGCTTCAGTTCCCCACCTCTTGGTTTGTGGAGTGTTGCTCAAAGTCTCTGAGCTAAAGAATTAAAAGTGTGCTGTTTGATCTGCTGACAAAGACGAGATCCTATCTCCTGCCAGTTAACTTGAAACTGTATTTCACTTCAACCCTGGAAGCAAAACTGTGGCAGATCGATGTAAATCTATCATCTTTAGGAGATGAATGTTCCAGAGCACATCCCCTGCTCTCTGGGGGGCAGTAACAGCATCTTTGCATAAGAAGAACAATATGTCCTCGAGGCAGCAGGAAGAATGAAAACATTAATAAACTCCTGGGAGTCAAATGGCACATAGCTTGTGTGGCTGCTACCCAAAGACGGTGGCTGTACTCAGCCAACTCCACATCCATCTGGCACCTTAATGGTGGAATTTGGCTTTCAAAGCAGATATGATCCATATTTCTTTTTACTGCAACTGCTTCTGAGCATTGACCTTAACACTGCAAGTACTTTTCATACTTAGGCAGACAAGGAGGTTGAAAAGTAGTGCTTCCCTATGCAGGTGGGCAGCTCCGGATGAAGGTGCTGAGTGACCGTACGTCCCCTCCAAGAGCCGTGGTTACAGGTTTCAAGCACTGCCGGATGCTCTGTCTGAATACGGAAATATCAGAACTGCACTTTGGGAATGAATCTGTTTCTTGGGGACCCCAAACCAGGACAAATAATTCCAACAGAAGTTAGGAAGGGATCCTGTGATGAACTGACTCTTCAGGCTATTGCAGGCTAAGCTTTTCTGCCCCAAACATTCCCTCTTCTCATCTTGTTTTACTCTAGTGTGACCTTCTAAATTCAACGGAGGCATCGTATCTCTCTAAATAAATCGGACTTTTCCATTGGTACTGCCCATAGCACCAGTTCTCAGTAGACGTATTATAACTAGAAATTTCCATTGTGTGTGTGCATGTGTGTGTGGGTATATGTGTGTGTGTGACACACACACACATATGCTGTGTGTGCTGTCCTCATCACAGTTAAAGCTACACTGGAAAGGGACCACATTGACTTTCACTCACTTTTACAGCCTAAGCATTTAACGGTGCGGTGCCTGGCATTAGCTCCCAAGTACCCCTCCCTCCTTTTAAACATCATGAATGGCGATGTGATGAGCATGTCAGGCAGATCCGAAAGACAGCCTATTTACTGCCAGCCATATCAGGCTGTCTAGAGAACTTTGAATGGAAACTCACCTAGTTATGGATGAAATTTCTTGCTAAGCACCAAGAATCACATTGCGCATTCTGTGACACCCAAATCTTGGGAGGTAGTAGTCACTCCGCTTCGTGGTGATGGCCTGAGATTTAACTAACACTTTGCCTGCAAAAAGACTGAGATATGTGGTATCTCAAACAACAAATTTAGGGTTTTAAAAATATTTGTACTTAAATGTTTGGAAAATGTTTCTAGGTAAAATACTCTTTGTTAATCATCAGTGAAACACTTATTATGTGACCTTCATTCTAACACCTCTTTAAGCTATAGAGAAATAAAATCGGGTGCATAATTTATAGTAAGTTCCACTGTATCACTGGGACATGGACAAGAGATGCTATACCTTGAAGTATGTTGTACATGTCTGTGTAGACACACAAGGACTTTAACTATACATCAGTGTATCTCTGTTTCTGGAGATATAACTATACCCAGTATAAGCATATTGCTCCTATCATTGGCCATTGGAAGACTACTCCAGTTTCCATACTCATGGAAATTAACAAAATTAAGTAAAATGGAAGATTTAAAACCCTAATCATGATGAAATTCACTACTTCTTATTTTGTTTTATCTCTTTCTTCTGCTCTCTATATTTGGAACCAGGATACTTAGTCAAATTCTACCAAAGTTTGGCATTAAGTCTAACCCATTGCCTAGTATTTAGTAGTCACCTACTCAATCATCTACTAATCATTTACGAAACCATTTAGTAGATGATTGAGATTACCTTTTCATTATCAATTGCTTGATTTTCATCAAAGAAACTGTTTTCTAAATTTTAATGTGAAGTAGAGAAGCATTAGGTGGATGAATGAGAAAACTGAGGTGTATTTTTGTAGTCTGTCCTTGTGGAAACTTTTTTAAATTCTAAGATACATTTCTACTTACACATCAGTCCAAAAGAGCACATTTTTAAACCATAAATATTTTAGCTACCTGTCCTTTTGGGTAACACATGCCATTGCCAACTTCTTCATTGTGCTACACAGCTTCTTAAGGGCTAATCTCATTTGTGCAAGAGCATTGTTCTGTCTTTCAGAATAAGTGTGCTTTTGCACCAGGGATGCCTTGGCCACAATCACAAGGAAGTGCAGGCCAATGCCAGTGTCAGAGCCGCGTTTGTGCATGCCCTCGGAGACGTGTTCCAGAGCATCAGTGTGCTAATCAGCGCACTTATTATCTACTTTAAAGTGAGCGTGTTCAAATTTTTCCCCCATCATAGTAATTATATGGATTAGGTAGGACAGAAGCAGGCCTTCCACTATTACTCATATCACAGCCTATGTTTAACCACACAAATTACTTTGCAAGATTAAAAAATACACAAGGGTTACGATCTTAGTCTTTCCCAAGTTCCTAAGAGCGATGTAACTAATGGGCTGCCAGTCTTTCAAGAAAATAGCTATTTTGTCATGGTCTTAAGATGGACAGCAATGCAATTGAAAATACCTTACGGTTCTTATGTTGTAAACAAAAGAAAAGATCTCTGGCTCATTTAAGTGAAACACACATTGAGATTTATTGAATGTACTTCAGGACAGAAAATAAGGTAGAAATAAGGACAAACTTTGGTATCCAGATTCTAGAAGCTAACTTCTATCCCAGACACTGTGCTGAAGTACATGTGTTGCAATCATTTTTCTCATGTTCTTATCATTGTGGAAGATTCGTATTTCTGGACAGGGAGTCCAATTGACCTAGCTGGGTCCTGCACCTCCTGCTTGGTTGGGGAAGACAGAGCACCTGTTTTTACTTCCTGTCAGTGCTACTCACAAGCCAGGAGAGCCACCTCTGAGACGCTGATGCAGAAAGGGAGTGGGTCCTGGGTGGGCCAGGACCATAGATGAATAAATACCCACTATAGATCTCTATCTGGTAATACAGTACTTAGAACTAACAGAGGTAGGTAGAGGGGATGCAAAGAAAGAGAAGAGCATTTAACTCTGTCTTTTTGCATTGTGAATATTCAAATCACCAGGACTCTTTTTACTATTTTTTCCTCAAATGTGGAAACATGTAAGCAAAAATCGCAATGACATACATACAAAATGCTCACTGAAAGCTTCAAGTTTAAGGCAGAAATACTTGAAAACCGTACGCATTAGTGGAAAGGTAGTGTTCCCTGTGAAGGCCAGGTTGAATGTTGAGTTTCTTAGAGGAAGTGGAGTGTGGACTTTTCCATCGCATTGAACTTCATCAAAGGCAAAATGGTATGTGTTTCGCCCTGACGCCAGCAGTTCCAGTGGAGGGACAGAACGAGAATAGCACCTTGGCTTAAACCTTTAGGATGGCATCGAAGATGCCTGCCTAATGAGCATGTGTAATACTGGAGAGGGAAAGAAATAAGCTAACCCCCATCTGCTAAAACCAAGGGCAGGTTAATTTTGCACAGGTGCAATCTCTGAGTAAATGATACCTTTTTGTTCCTCATCATAATTAAGGCTGAAAAGTCATTGTATAGTGAGGGCATCTTTGTGTATGGTTTCATTGCCTACTCTGTATTTGTATTAATTTGAGAGTTAATTTTGTATTAATTTGAAAGTTAAATCAGGCCTCTTGAGTGAACAGTTAACGATGCTTCACATTTTAGTGTTTATGTTATGGGGAGAGAATGTCCACTAGTACTCCATCGTTTAGTCATTAGTATAAAACTGAAAAGAAAAACTGAATCTTCAGGAAGGGTGTCTTGCCAATGTCTTTGAGTTGGATGCCAAGTGTCAGAAGAGTAAAAGGGTAACAGAAAAGGGTGGAAGCACAGCAGTTTATTTATCTTCTCAGTCAGGATTTCTTCATGGGAAGTATGAATTTTCAATTAAATGAAGTTGCTGTATTTTCCAGCCAGACTACAAAATTGCCGACCCAATCTGCACGTTTATTTTTTCTATCCTGGTTTTGGGCAGCACCGTTACAATCTTAAAGGATTTTACCATCTTACTCATGGAAGGTAGGAGGAATTTCATTATTATCCCCAGGATAAACACTTTTTCTCTGTAACCACAGAAGGGGGTGGCTGAAAAGCATGCTCACTGTAAATTTGCATTATAGGGAAACTTTAAACTGATAAGGAATTTTTGTGAGGATAAATATTCAATTTCTACTTAAATGGTAACAAATAAAAAGATGGAGTTTCTATTTTGTACCTCTAGCAACTGTCAAATGTTATCCCACTGCATAAAACCAGTAAGTACAAATAATAAATATAACATGGGAGGAGATGGCAAAAATGTAAACGTATTCCTAAATATTGCTGGAAAAGTCCTAAGAAAGACAATAAAAATCCACCTCCCAAGCAGCATTATAATTGAACAGTTGAGCCTAATTGTATCTGATAGGACAAGAACATCTGGGCGACCTTTTATCTGTTTACCCAGCAAGTGCTTACGGAGTCTGACTGTCAGCTAGTATGCTCGAAGCTAGAGTTACTGAGAGGAGCAAACAGAGACCTTTTCTGTCCTCATGGGACTATGCTTTAGTGAGCAGAGAAAGATTACTGAAATAATTGTGCAGAAATAGAACTGTAAGTGCTACTACAAGAGGCGTGGAAATTGTAACATAGCCAGGGGGTAGGAGCTGATGGTCACAGAGCGTCAGTGAAGGAGCGAGGTTTTCTGGCTCACTCTTAACCCGGAGCAGGATCTTATGCATATTAACCTTATTCCCTGTAGCCGAAGTTCAGCCCTGACAATTCTGCTGGCTTGTCTGGCTCCTTAGGTCTCCCAATTAATCAGAAATAGATGGCAGAAATAATCCCATCAAGGAATTCTTTCTTAGTCCTAACGCTTACTGGCTGCTTCTTCTCTCCCCATTCTGCATTTTGGTGATTTTCTTTTCATTTGGTATAAAGCAGCTAAAGATCTGCTGGTTTCTCTGCTCTCTCTGGGAAACATCTTTATTGGCAGAGTTAGGGCTGAGAGACATACTGTGTGATTGTAAAAACAAGGTCTTCGTTTCACACAGGCCTCAGTTCCAATTCTAGTCATGCAAGTTTGGGACTGTGGGACTTTAGACAGACCCTTAACTCCTCCGAACTGAAATCAGGGAAGACTATTCACGTTGCAGTGTTGTTGAGAAGATTAGATCAGATACATGGCATATTGCCTAGAACATGATTGGAACTCAGTAAATATAACATCTCAGCTAGCTGTTTTAGTTGACTAGAATGTAGGAAATTTAAAGATACGCTGCGGAGAGAGACACTAAACTATACATTTATCCTCACATCAAGAATTTCCAATTTTTGAGCATTCGAGATTTTGGATTTTGTTGTGGATCATGTTGGCACTCAAAAGAGTTTTGAAGTAATTAAAATTTTGTATTTTTGGATAGGGATGCTGAACCTGTATTAAAGTATACTAGAGACATAGGTACTTGATTATATTTCTGAGACGATTTTTTTTATTGTTCTATTGTTCATTTGCAATGAACACAAATGACATTATATTTTCTATTCTGTGTATCAGAAAAACAGACAGTATGAAGGACTTGCCTAAAATCCATGTTAGCCTAAGCCAGCAGTTTTCAAGTGAGGCATCAAAATCACCTCAAGGGTTTGCTGAAACTCAGATTGCTGGGCCAAGTCCCACAGTTCTTCAGTTAGTAGGTCATGGCGGGGACGGGGGGCTGATAGTGAGAATTTGAATTTCAAACAAGATACTGATGCTGCTGGTCCAAGGACTACACTTTGAGGACTGGACTAATCTTTTCATATCACTTAAGGGACTCTTGCATGGTGGCTCTGGGGAATATCAACCAAAACCAGAGCTTTACCTCACAGCATGATAGAAACTTCCAGATGATAGATAATATCCAAATCTTGCCTGAAGTGTTCCTTCTGTTGAGAACATTTGACCATAGGACAGACGGCCGAGAGTATGTCTGACAAGACTGAGCATACATTTCAGGATACTTTTCTTGGTGGGCACTATAATTACTGGTAGACAACAGTACTGATGGCAGTGAAATGGATAATGGAGTCAAATGTCCGCTGTCCATTATCCAAAATGAGTAAAAAGGGAGCTTCCCAGCCGTGAACCTGAGACTGGTTCTGTCCAGTCACCAAGGAATCCATTTTCCTTCCTGAAAGCCACACGCTCAGCCGCGGCTGTTGGGGCTCTTACAGAAATTATTGATGTAAAGAGTGCTAAGAGCAAATTGGTATACAGTTCGAGACAACTATATCCCACTTTTCCTGTCTCCCTGTAGCTCTTCCCTAGCTATTATAGTTCTTAATTTATTTAAGGAAAAGTGCAGAGACTGGGCCATTTTAACTAATTACGAAACTAGCAGGTAGCTCTTTTTTGAAGATAATTTTTAAATTAAGTTAGTATGAAATAATTCTTAGACTAAGTACATTTTATAAATAATATAGCAAAGTATGAAATAATAAGAAAGTCTCCTATATTACCACCTCTGAATCCTCAGTCCCATTCTTCAAGGGCTGTGCCTATTAATAAGCTGACATGTATTTTTCCTAAAATATTTATGCATTTTTATATTATATTCATGTAAGGTATGTGAATTTGAGGTCTTTTTAAAAATGGAGTTACACATTGTTCTGCATCCTGCTCTTTTTTTTTTTTTTTAACTTGGAGGTCTTTCATCCGACCACATATTTAAATATGCCACACTCTTCTTCGTAGCTGCAATTACTCCACCATGTGGACATACTTGCTTACGATGGACATGACAAATGGTACAATTGTGTATGTATATTACATATACATATATATGTAATCATGCATGTGTATTTTAACACCCTAAATCTGTGGAGTAGTTCCTAGGCGCTCTCTTGCTGTTTCAAAAATTATATATATCATAAAATTAGGTATTGCCATCTCTACCAAAGATAGATGTTAGTTTCCTTCTCACTGACAGCATGTTTGAATGTTCATTTCCTAATATTTTTGTCATCATTAGCTGTAACCAAACTGTAATTCTCTTATAATCTGATAGGTGATACGTTATGTCTTATTAAGCAGCCCATATAGTTCTTAGGGATTTTTAATAAAATAATCACTATAAATAAAACGTTTAGCACAAACTTTACACTTGGTAGATCCTCAATAAAGATTTGTTATTATTATTATTCTTGTTAAAATATACCAATTTCAATCATGACTGTGTATGCATTCTATGATTAATCTGGCCCCAAATCCCTTCAATCTGTTTCTAGTACCTGAAGCCTTTTGCTACTCATAAAAGACCATGTTATCCAGCTCTTTATTTAGAGACATGAAACTAAATTTTAACTATAGAAGCTCTCGAGTTATCTCTAAGTAAGAAGGATATTCCATGAGTTAAGTTTCTTCAGTTCTGAAAAAAATGGGGGTTAAGGATTCCTTATTTCTTTTTGTAGGTGGATCTCGGCTGTAGATGTTCTTTACAATCATCTGGGAAGTGTATAAGAAGGACTTATGCCCACGCCCTCCCCAGCCAGAAATGTGGGATTTCATTGTCTGGTGTTTGGGCAGCTTTGATATTTTGTACAAGTAACCAGGCTTGAGAACGTGTGAGGTAGAACTGCTGAGGGACTGATACATGTTAGTGCAGTCTTAGCTCTTCCACTGAGCTAGTTTCGGTTTTGGTGTTCCAATGTTTCCCTCTGCAGTCAGCCAGAGCCACGGTCCCTGTACTTTTATGATCTCACATCTTCTATATGACAAACCTTGTAATTTGAAAAGGGTGATCACACATCCTTTAGCCTTCTGTTCTCCAGGGTAGAGCACCCAGTTCCTTCAGCCCCAAAGAACAGCTGAATAGCTACCAAGCTCTGGCTTCTTCTTGCATAACCCACAGTGTTCCTGTAGAAACAAGGATGCTTGTCAAACTATTCAATTCTGTAACCCAGACCCTGAATGCTGACTAACATATCTAAAATAATGGGAAATTTACAAACCAAATAATTAAATGGCCTTACAGTGTCAGGATCCCTTATTAACATAGCTCATTTAATGATCTGTTGAATAACCTACATTTATATACCATCATAATTTATAAGAACAGATTTTTTTCTGAGTTGCTCCTCAGAACAACTCTGTGATCTATACATTGTTCTTATCACTCCTATTTTACTGCAAATGTGCTGAATATCAGAGAAGTTTCACAATTTGGTCTATTTCAGGATTATTGTTGTAAAATGTAGAGTGCTAACCCAGAATTTAATGAGACCAAATTCCCTACTGTTTCATTTTCCCTTCAGAGCGTATGTAAAGGTAATTAGGAAAAGCACAATTAGTTTACTAATATACCCAAAAACCTAAGGCTGATTGTTGCTGTTGGCTATTGTATAGTAAATTCTAACAGTATTCTGGCTGTGAACTTTTGACTGATGGCAAATCCTTTGGCAAAATCTGATTTATAAGCGTTTGAAGCAAGAAGCCAGAAGAGAGGGGAGCGAGGCAGTGAGAACTCCAATGCCCACGTATCCATCTCCATGAGCTGGCTCCAGCTGGGTAACCACGGCCCCCACTTCCTCCTGTCAGGTGTGCCCAAAGGCCTGGATTACACCGCAGTGAAAGAGCTCATCCTAGCAGTCGACCGTGTGGTGTCTGTGCACAGCCTGCACATCTGGTCTCTAACAATGAACCAAGTGATTCTCTCCGTTCACGTGGCTGCGGGTCAGTGAGTTTTGTAAACACCTCTGACAAGATTCGGTCCTTGTCCTGAAAAGTTGGTAATTTTTCTCTTCTTTGTAGAGCTGCTCTTAGTGTCTATTGCCTGTCAAAACAGCTGTAAAGTGTTTTGCACTGCCAAGGGCCTTTGAAAACCAACCCTCTTATCGGTGTTGTCATAGCAACAGTGATATGGATGAGATCCTGGGGGCTAACTGCTGAAGGTAGAGGAGAGACAGCAGGGAGGGAAAAATGCCTCCCCAACTTCAAAGCCTCCGATGTGCTGGGCGTGGTGCCCTATCAGTCAAAAGAGTAGAAATGAATTAAACAAGAAATAGTGATTTTTTTTCCTGTGTGTAGCATGCTTTGCCTACTACTGAAGAGGGAAAGAGGAAAGACACAGGCCCTACTCATAAAGTTCTAGCAAGCTAACAGATGTGCTAGTGGGAATTATGGTAGTTAGATGGTTAGAATTCTGTGACCGTACAAGACAATTCTGAGGATACTGGGATTACGCTTAAAACTACTTTTCCCAAGTACGAGGTGATTTTGTTTCTGATATGTCCCAGGGCCGGGAGAAATAGGAAGTGGGAGGTCTTTGGAGAGTTAGGCTGCTAAAAAAGTGCCACAAGAAGTTACTTAGAGTCGGGAGACAGGAACACCAGTAGCAGTCATCTGAGCGGTCTGCTTTCTCAGCCATCCTCATCTTTTCCAAAGGGCTCAGGTCGGGCTTCAGAGAATTTGCAGCATTTCATACATCGATATTTCACCACAAGGGCAAGAATAAACAATTGCTTACTGTGGAGGGGACATCATAGTCTCCTGGTACTGTTGGGGACAGGAAAAAAGATGGCAGAAAGGGTTGCTGCAGTAAGAAAGGTCTGCGGGGAGCCCTGAATGCTTCCTGGTCCCTGTCACTCGCCTTGATATAAATTCTAATTAAATCCGAGGGCTGCAGCCCAGAGGTCCCCGGGGGCTGGAGAGCTGGGCTGGATACGAAACAATGCTCCTGGCCTGGCTCTTGCCTGGCTTCTCTCTCCTTCTATACACTCAGCTCCTAGGAGTGCCAGGCTCTGGAGTTAGCCGCAGGCAGGAAGGGTTCCCAGAGTGTGTCCCCTGCCTTGTCTGTGTGACCAACCTGACTGTGGAGACAATGTGGCTTCTGGGAGCGCGCCTGTTCCCCTTTCACAGACCCAGGACAGAGCGAGCCATTTGGGGATCGTTTCTAATCTCACTGCGCGTCTTTACCAACAGCGGCCAGCAGGGACAGCCAGACCGTTCGGGGAGCAGTGGCCCGGGCCCTCAGCAATACCTTCACCGTGCACTCGCTCACCATTCAGATGGAGTCTCCAGCCGACCAGGACCCCAGCTGCCCTTTCTGTGAAGGTCCCCGGGACTAGCTCGGCCACACTGTCAGCTTCCTGCATTTCATAAGCCTCAGCACGGGGCTGTGCAGCGGCTGGAACATAAGAAATAAGCAACCAGAAGATGAAACGTGAGAAAGTCACAATACAGTGTGACGCACTTTCTGCTTCTTTATTTAGCTCTATCTACGATGACTGAAGGTGCATTTAGGTCCATCAACTGATTGGATTATACACTCACCAGAAGCTGTGTTCTATTACAGGAGCACATGTATAGATTATTCTGACTGGGCTGAAATAATAGCTGTTTGTAAGCACAGGCAATGAAATCTTCCCCTCCCTCCAGTACTGCCTCCTGAAAATGAGTGGCTAGCGAATGGATAAAGAACATCTTACCAGTGGCAGGAACAAATACTCACAAAGTTTCCCCAAAATGTGAAAAACAAATACAAGAGAAGCCTCACTGGAGATAAAAGAAAATCTGAGGTTGTTAGAAATTGACTCTTCTACCACCCTTAATATGACTTGGAGCAACGCCTGTTCCTATCACACTGTTCAGTAAATGAGGTAGAAATCCTCCAAATCTTGCTTGCGGAGTATGTTGTTATATGTTTGAAAGTGTTGAATTATATTTTACTTTTCTACATAAAATCCTGGGCAGAAAAAAAAAAGATGAAATTGCTGCTTTTTGGATGTTTTCGCATAGTGTGACTTGATGATTCAGACAATGAAGAGGGTCAGAGAGACATAGTACTTATCCCAGGCCACATTGAAAGTGCTTTGGTTGAAGAATTAAGATAAAAACTCTGAGGTTCTTAATAAGATTTATGGAGCACTCACTCGTGTTCAGTTATCATACCAGGCTCTTAAGATATGTCGCCTCATTTCATTCTAACAACAACTTTGTGAGGTTGGAGTTAATACCTTTATTGTAGAGATAAAGTTGTAAATCTCAAAGAGGTTAAGTAATTTAGCCAAAGCTCTTTAATCATTCATTAAAAAAATTTTTTTTTGATGGCAGCTGTGGTCTGAGCATTGCTGAATATCTTAGTTTTGTGTTGTGGTAACTGAATTCGTTAGACTGGTTAATTTAAAAAGGAAAGAAGTTTATTTGGGTCCTCGTCCGAAGGTTGAGTAGTTCAAAATAAGAAGATGCATCTAGTGAGGTTTTTCTTGCTGATGGGAGGTTTCTAGAGACCCCCAAAGGCAGAACATCTCATGTAACCCTGTCTCAAAGATCCCAATCCAAATACCATGGTCAGGTTAAGTTTCACCCTCTAAGTACCTAATCCAACTTCAACATGAGTAAATTCTGATGTGAGCTTTTGTGGAACCTGTTATGGTTTAGATCTAAAATGTCCTCCAAAGCCTTGTGCACTCATCGGTGGGGTTTAGGGAGGTGACTGGATCATGGGAATGCTGTTCCCATAAGTGGATTGGACACCGATGAGTTCATTGCTGAATGGGATACTGGGAGATGGAGCCTGGTTGGCGGAGGTGGTCATGGGGGTGTGGCCTGGAAGGGTCTGTCTCCCTCCATCTTTTCTCCCTTTACCTGGTCCCTGCTTCCTGTCACTGTGAGGTGAGCAGCCCTCCTCCACAGGGCCCTCTGCCAGGCTGCCCCACCTTGGAGCCAGCTGACTTCAGACTGAAACCTCTACAAGAAGGTTGTAGACTGAAACCTCTAGAAGAAGCAAGAGCATGAGTGGACATCCCGAAGGACTTGCTGCATTTGAGCACCTGAGGAACGTCCTTGTGCCAAAGGGTACACAAAGTAGGGGTTAAAAGGACATGAAACAGGAGAGAGAAGCAGGGCCAAGTGAGAAAGGAGCTGAGAGGCAGATCTGTTTTATCCTAACCTATTCATGCTTCCTCTGTGAACCGTTTTGTTTTTGACCAAGGAATCTATGTTGACAATCAGCCATGATTCCAGAAGTGCATGCAAAAGGCAAGTGTAACTTATTCAAAAGAATGAGATGAATGAAATGCTGAGTTCAAAAACAAAGGACTGGAAGTACTCTCTTGATGTATCCCTTCCATTACTAACAGGATGCGGGCAGCGCTCCTCATACGAGTCTGGCTAAGGAAAGGGGAAACCGGAACTAACTGAAGTGGCTGTGGGCTGAGCTGCTCAAAGAGCTTCATCCAGACAGCTGGGGCCATGCCATTGGCAATGGTGAAGCATGAGTGAACAGGAAAACGGTAGATGAATGAGCATGAGGGAGAATCAGAAAATGTGGTTTCCATCACATCTGCTTCTTGCCAGACCTCTAACCTTGAACTCATTCTCAATGTCTCTGGGTTTCTGATCCTCATCTGAAAATGGGGATTCTGTCTTCACATGGGATTTCAATCAGAATCACATGGGATGATAAATGTAAAGAACAGGTCTGTGGTGTGGTAAATAAAGAGTGCTCACCAAAGGTCACCCCAGTCCAGGGTTCCTCACGCTTGGCACTCTTCCTATTTGGGGCCAGGTTATTTGTTCTGCACAGCGGTCCTGTGCACTGCAGGCTGTTTAGAAACATCCCTGGGCCCTACCCACTAGCTACCATTTGTACTCCCCACCCTAGTCGTAACAACCAAACACACCAAACACACACACATGCACGGGCATGCACATGGATGCACACTGTGGGGATTCGCATCGTGAATGGCTGCCTTTCACCAAGAAGCCAGAAGATAGTGAGAGACAACTTGTGGCTGCTTCTTTCCTGCTGTGTCCACTTCTGCCTGCTTCCATGAGGCCAAAGGCAGTTTTCTGTCTGATGTGTCTATACAAAATGGTTGTCTTTTAAAGCCAGGTGCATCTGCTGGCATTTTTTTCTTTCTTGGCCCCTTGGCAAGTGAACTAGGTAGACTGTCTCCGTGAGCCAGGCCCAGGCGTGCTTCTCTTAGACCACAGCTTTCTCTGCAGATCTGCCCAGCTACCCCTCTCTCTCATTCCCTTTCTGCACAGGGGTGATTGAACGGATCGCCTTTAAGAGCTCAGTTTAAATGTTAGAGAAGAAATGGATGGCTCACTTCAGGCTCCAGCCCAAGCAGTGCTGTTTGAAACTGTGAGACATTTCTCTGGGTTATTGGATCCTGACTCAGATATTAATCAAGTGGTGTTTTGATTGGTATTAAGTTATTATGCCCTGGGGTACCTCTCCCAGGTCCCCCCCCGGGGAAGATGGGCAAAGAACAAGCCAGGATTTTGTCACTGTGAGTCCTTGACTACGTAGTACCATCTTGTTGTTCTCTAAACTTCAGCCCTTACCTCTGACAGGCAGAAAGAGCTGTTTATGGGAGGAAATAAGAAATTCCCTTTCGAATATGTTGATTTTTGAGGGTGCAAATGTCTATCAAGTGGTTAGAAATTTGGTCACAGACCTCAGAATAGGTAATTTCTTGAGATTTTTTTCCTAAACTGAATTTGGATGTATGCATGAATATGCAAGGGGTCCCTCTAAAATTAATCTTCTTCTTTTTGTCCATTTTTTGGAATAAATGCCATCTACTTTTAAATTCTAACTTATTCATTAACAAATTATTGACCTATTATTAAAATTTCATAGAGTCACTATTTAAAAGAAAGTATTTCTACCTATCAGAGTGTTTAAATCCTTGAAGTCACCAAAGAACATGGCTGTAGAAGGTTAGAGATCATTAAGAAGAGCACAAAAAACATTTGCATTGACACTTGGAGTTGGCCCTCCAACTTAGTGTCACTGTGATTAACTTTCGAGGAACAATGAAACATGCAATTCATTAATTCAGTCCACCAGGCTGATTTGAGCACCTGCTTTGTGCTGGGCATTGCGCTCAATTGGAGCTATATAGAGGAATCAGACACAACAGATGATTCTAAGCCTTGGTTGTGACTCAATCCCTCTGTGTGGAATGAATTAAAGATGTTCAGGCCAGTGTCTGGGAAATCCTGAGTCAATGGATCTGGTTTGGAACCTGGACTTTGTATCTGTCTATGTCGCCCAGAGATGACTCTAAAGAACAGCCAGGATCTCAAAGAATCTCAAACACAGCAGGTCATGGAGGAGGAGAGCCAGACACATACCCAGACGATGACATTAGCACCTTGAATTGCAAGGATGTGACGGGAGATGAAGGGGAAGTGAAGAGGATCGACGGTGGGAGGAGTTCTTGAGTGTATGTCATTGGTGTGGGAGCCACGCTGGACTTTGGGTGATACGTGAAGGTTTCCAGACAAATGAAGAGCAGGGCAATGCAGACAAAGGGATGAAAATTCCCAAGCACACTTAACTTTACGAGTGTGTGTGTGTGCGCGCACGTGTGTGTGTGTGTGTGGGTGTGGGTGTGTGTTGATGAGGATTGGACCCAGAGCCTCATACACTGCTAGGCACGTTACTGGGCTGAGTTACACCTCCAGCCCTTTCTTTACAAATTTACTTTGAGTCAGGGTCTTGCTAAGTGGCCCGAGGTGTCTTCGAACTTGCAGTCCTCCTGCTAGGATTGATTACAGGCATATGTGCCACTGTGACCAGCATTCATCTGGTCTTACTTTTTTTATTGGGAAAGCAAAACACATGTGACAAAGGAAACTCCATAATTTTTGAAGATATATGAGTTTTGCAACTTTGCAATAATTAATATTGTAGAGAAGAGGATTCATGTCTTAGATGATTTTTATGTCACTGTCAGCCTCTACAGGGTGCTGGAAGCCCTAGCAGGCATTAATAATTGCTGGAAAGATGGCTAGAGGTGGACTCTGTCATTATTTTTTCATTTACATTTGTATTTTTCTGAATTCTGGAGGGCCAAGAAAATGTTGATTTTGACAGAGGAGGTCCCATCTGTGCCGTCTCTGCAGATCAGTCAGCACCGCTGAAATGCTGCTTAGCATTCTGCTGATGGCTTTCCTCGCTCAGTGGTGACAGATATACTTGTCGCCTACCTCAGCAAGCTCGTTCAGGCAACCAGCATTAGATCTGCTGCGATTCCTAATGTCTCCTGCCACGTGGCTCTCCAAATGAATAGGACAGTTCTTGCCAAGTCATTTCTCCTGTCTCAAGGGCCCAAAGAGCAGTTCTGGATTTCTGTATTTCATGCAGGACAAGGGCCTGAAGACCAGATGACCTGACAAATACACAAATTCAAATACAGTTGTTTGCTTTTGCTTTCTTTTACAAATAGTAGTTAGCTCTGATTTGTCAGAAATGTACTGAATGTCAGGTGATCACGAGGGAGGGAGATTGGCCTGTCAACCAAAGGAACTGTCCCACGAGATTTCTAGCTATTCCTGTTACTTCTCTGACATTCTACTTCTTTAGTTGGCTGGATTGAAAAGTCTGGATGGTAAAGTCCAAGACAGTCTGCAATGAGGATTTTTAGAATTTTAAGATGAAAAAGCAGATACCTCCAAGGGACTTTATCCACCATCCATCAGGTTTAAAGCTCTAACTCCCCTGTTACCTCTTCCTTGGTCTTCATGACCCCTGGCCACTGAAGTCAGTGGAATAGCGCAGTGGAATTCTTTACTTTGAGGCATTGTATTCTCTGAGCTACCAAAACATTAATGACCTTTCATGTCTTTCAAAGCAACATGCTTCATCTTCTAAGTACTGAAATCAGGGCAATTTCATCACTACCTCCATCTTTAATATGCTTCTCCATCATCCAACATCCAGTTAAGAATTATTGAGAGCTCTATGGTGAAGTTAAGGCCCATAAAAGAAATTGATGTGCTCCATATGTTTGGTTACAGATGGGAAATGGGAATTCTGAAGGACATGAAGGGGAGAACATTCATGCGTCGAGCATCAGTCCTCAGGTTAGACTGCCTGGGTTTGAATCTGAGCTCTTCCTTGATTAGCTCTGTGACCTCCAGCTAGTCACTTAAAAGCTCTGGTTTTCTATTTCCTAAGCAGCAAAATCTCCCTATTCAGGCATATGAATATTTAATAAATTAGGACCGTTAATGGGTTGGGCCTTGCATAGAGCATGTAGTCAGCACTCAGGACGTAGCGACCATTATTTATCATTATATACAAATTGGGTTCATGTATGTTAGCACAAACTGTCTTAAATCATTAACTTTTAAAGTGCTCTTGAGTTATTGACTCAACTTCCACAAAAGAGCTGCAAAATTATTGGTGGGAATTAAATGGGCTTTTCCTAAGACAGAGCAACTGAGACTTGCCGAGATGGGGTGATTCCCGAGCAAGTGTTCCGTAGTGAAGGAATCTCATGACACTCTCTGAAAACCTTTCCTTTTGTCTTTGTAGTAGAAGTTGAATTAGTCACTCAAAGTACATTTATTAACAAAAAGCACAACTGTCCTGTTCAATGAAGACAAAATCAGGGGTCTCCTGGGTCTGACTGTATTCCTGCGAAATAGCACTTCCTTCGTTTTTCTCTCTTCTCGGCCTCAGCTCGCTCTAACCAGGCACAGTTCTGCTTTCTGGTTTCTAAATTGCCAGTGGCAAGTTCGGGCCACTTAATATCTGTTAAATTTTGTCAGCCACCGAAGACCTTTATCACCCGCCTTTGATAGATACTTGGAGAAGGTTGCTGTCCGGCTCTATCCCTGTCCAGTGAAATATGATCCAGAGAACCCCACAAGAGATGAGTCTCATTTTCCACAATTAGCTCTAAAGTGCCTTCAGGAAATATTTTTCTCAGCTCATCTCCCTGCATTCCTTGTTTTGGATCACAGGGCAATCTGTTTAAATGACTAATTACAGAAATCATTAAAGACACCAAGCAAATGTTGGCTTTGAATAACCATCTTCCAAGTTTTACAAGTCTTGCTGGGCTTGACAGTGATGAGGCCACTTAACAGTCCAGTGCAGGCGGATGTTAAAAAAGAAGAAGAGAAAAAAGAGGTGACCATATGTGGTTCAGTTTCCTAACTTCCAAATTTCACACTTAACGTTTGTCATTCTGTTACTGGGCACCTGTTTAAATTCTATTTTAAAATGTTAATGTATGTTGTTTAGAGTAAAATCAGGAAAGAGAGAGTTCAGGTTACGTTGCCATCTTGTTATCACCAAAGTTATGGCAGAAAATGTTTTGCACGATCCCCGTGAGGACTGCAGTGAGAATACACTCACCCATCTCAGTCTTTTATGGGAGACAGAGAATCCCGCTTGGGGAGCATATTGGTCAAGGAGACATGGAGCATGATGCCAGAATCAGGGACACTTCTGGAATCACCTTCATCACAGATATGGAACTCCATGGGGAGGAGGATGGTGGTTAGAGGCAATGGTAGCCCTTGAAAGTTGTAAAAAGCTGACTTGTGCTTCTTCAACCATAAAGACCAGGAAGCAATGAGCAATGGGTGGAGCTGAATTGCACCCTTCCCAGGGGTATCACTCAAGCCCTGGAGACGCTGTATCAACATAATTGTCCAAGAGTTCCTTTCTTCAAAGGGGATCCATTTGCTAAACCCATAATTATCCTGTTTATAGCCATTAGAACCATATGGCAGCTATATGCGGTCTGGCGGTACCGGCAAGTGCTATTTTCCTACATGAGTAGAGTTGGTGAGTGTTTTGGGACATTGAAGAAAAAGAAAATGCTTGTGTTGTCCTGAAGACATTGTAAACCACAGCAAGTTAACCTGGACAGTGAACTAGGATCAGATGTGTATCTGGGGTCTTTTTTGAAGTTAAAGTGCATCTCTAAGAGGGAATACATAGAGATTTAATAAACTGATGCCTCGTTGCTTTTCCATCCCCTCTCTAATTTTTCAGAGGTGAAGAGAGAATTTTTGTTGGGATACCCGTGGGATTGACAAACAAGACTCTGTTACTGTGGTATTCTCCACTCCAAAATTGACTCAGCCAGGGCAAAAGACCATGATCAGAAAGCCCTTGAGTTGGTGTCTTTGGAGCAAGTCTTTCTATGAACAATTAATAGCCTCAAAAGACAGAACCTCTTTGATTGTTTTTCACCTTTTCCCAGAGTTGACCATTTTATTTCAGTTTGGTTGGGGAAAGGACAGTTCAGATTCCCCTGGCTCAGTAATTCATAAACCGGAAGCTGCTTTCCTTTCCATCCATTCCCATATATATAATATATATATGCATACACACACACACACACACACACACACACACACGGCTACAATGCGGGTTTTTCATGATCTTAGATAATCTTTCGTGGTAACTAAAATGACAGTTCTGAGGGAGGCACTGTGGTCAAACATTTGTGACAAGGAGCAACAGTTATTTTCCCTCCTATTACTCCCCTTCCTCCTTCTTCTTTCTCATATTTCAGTGAATTTTTAAATGGTCTATAATTTGCCACTTATCGCTCAACTGTGGAGGTCATTTTTGCCTGAGCATAAACATTCAACAGTCACTGATACAGACATACATACATATATACACATACATAGATTTTGAAGAAAACCTCTCATCCTTTTATTTGAGACTTTCCATCCATTCACTTCACTTACCTAATTGATTTACCTGTTATTTATCAACCAACTACGTATCAAGCAGAGGCTCAAGGAGAAAGAACACTACTGCTTCATGTAAGCTGATAATAGACCAGAAGACTTGTATTCGTATCAGGGATTTAAAACTACTGAATTGCCAAATCCTGGGTGCTCTGGAAAAACTTCGTATTTGCGGCAACAACTGTGAGAAATAAACACACCTGCCCTGCTTGTCCCTTGAAAAATATATTTCACAAAGCTTTTGCTGGGGTGCAATCAAATTGTGGAATTAGTCACATTTCCTAATGTACTTTTCCTGTTTGTTCCAGAACTCAGGTGTTTTCCTTCGCTTTCCTCCTCCAGTTACTGAGACATCCGTGTCCGCATCGTACACAGCAGATATTGAGCAGCACTGTGTGTCTGTTATGCTTGGGATGTCGATGCTGGGACAGGTCTCAGAGGTGGAGCTGGGCAGGTTACAAGGAAGCGTATGCATGTGGTGGGACAGATTACAAATCTAATATGAGACACATTGAGTTATCAAACAATGAAGTTGTTACACAGACAGTTGTTTATGTGAGCTTAGAAGTTGGGGCTGCAGTTATAAAAAGAGCAGGCTCGTGGGCTTCCCCAATCACTCAGGTTTCCACAGAGAGGAAATCGCTGCTGTCCTGTAAATTACACCATCAGGTGAGAGTGGAAGACGGAAAAGGGGAGAAATCCTGGCTTTTCACTGCATCTTACCCGTGTAACTTGCAGTTACGTGACGTGGCATTTCTCAGGCGCTCGCCAAGCACACAGCCCCCTCCTCCATGCAGGAGGGCTGGCATTACGGGTGGGCACTCACTGGCGTTGCCTCAGAGGGAGGAGGCAGCCGCAGGGCTTGGTGTACCGAATAAGCTCGGGATCTCAGGCATGAGTGGTGGGCTGGCTCTAGAGCTGGCAATTATACCCAAAGCGGAGCACCTACCAGCCTTAACACTGGGAATTTGAAATAAGAAGAGTAAAGGTGAAATAGTCATCTAGGAAAGCAGAGCGTGAGAAGAAAGGAAAGAATGGTGGTCGCCTGGCTGTGCCAGTGATTGAATGGTTGCTGCCCGGCCTGGTGCTGTGGGGCAGGGACGGCGTTCACTGCCTGTCTCCTGGGCTTGCTGCTCCTCTTTGGGAGACCTAGAGGGAGAGCAGACCCTCGGTGGAGGGGAAGGGTTTTCCTGCTTGGTGTTCCCCAATCAGTGTCACTCAGCAAGCCTCCTTCCCCCGGAAGCGCAGTTCATTCTCTGCACAACAGCATTTCCAGGTTGCAGTTTACCGAGCGCCCACAGAACTGGCTCCTTGGAGGGCACCAGCTCGCTGCTCAGTGACCGGAGTTCTGGGTCCGGGATCAGAACGGATTTCTCCTGCTCCAGCCCCACGCGGGTTTCACCCTCCAAGCTCAGAGTTCTGTGTGTTCCCCAAGCCCTGGGAGTGTAAACGTGCTTTCTGCAATCTCATCTCTGCTACCTCAATGTTCCCTTTTTGCCTTTCAGTCCTTCAATATCTAGCTAAAATTTTTTTTTTATTTTAAACCAAGAACATGTATTGGTACATTCTACATACAATGGTCACATTCATTACATTAATTCTGTACCTATACATGATGTATCTTGGTTCTCCCCCCTCTCCCCCCCTCGCCTCTGCACCCTCCCTCCCTATTTACTAGCTAAAATTTTGACATGAAATAGAAAATCACTGACGCTGGCTGGCTGAGCCCTAGCAAGCCAGTCAGCCTGCTGGACCTCAGCCTTGTTCTTGTTAAAGGAATTTCGGATTCCTACTTTGAGGGTGAAGTGAGAAGCTGCAGCTAATCATTTAGCGCAGTGCACCGCTCACACTGACTTCTCGATGATTCTCATTGTCGCCTTGCAGTTTTCTCATTCGAATTATTTCCCTGACATCCCGCCCAGTGCCAATCACTCCAGTCTCAGAGCGGGTTCTGGGCCATTTATCTTCTTGTGCTGTTGCTTCCATGTTGTGTCTATTATGTTTTGACCTGTGTTCCTCCCTAAAATGTAAATTTTTATTTAAATAGCAACACCTACCTCTGGCAGAAAGTGCTATTTAATGAATTAACTTATCTGGAGGAGCCCTCTTGTCTAAAAGACCTAATAGCTATCAATAAGATAGTGAAGCACGCTAATACTTTTATAGGGTTCGTAGTGAACACAGATACCTACAAGTAGGCACCGGCCCTGAATTCACTCTGTCTTCCTTCCAGCTTCCCGATTTGGGACACATTAGGAGGCAGAGTTCAGTTTCCTTACAATTAAATGAGAATAATGACACCTAGGCTACAAAAGAGTTGTAATCATTAGATAATGGATGTGGCTAGCACACAGCAAGGCCTGCGAGCAGGGAAATGTCTTTCTGTTTGAATTTGATCCCTGTTCAAAAGCGTGAGCCCGTGGAGCACTCGGATGGTCCAAGGGAGTTCTGGGTTCTTTGCTTAAAAAGAAAGCTTTATGGACTTATATGAAGAATCGAATGATCAAACTATACCATGAGAGATTTTCTGGCTCATATTATAGGGCCTTAAAATTAGATTCATTTTATTAAATGTAGAGTTATTTTTAAGGAATCGGCAAAAATGAGTAGGAGGTGGGAAAGATAGCTCGGAAAAGAAAAAGGATTTTTAAAAAAAGGAGTGGCAAAAGAAGTAATGACAACATACAGTAATGATATGTGCATCCCCGTGTTTATAACCTCAATTTGCAATAGCTAAGCTCTGGAAAGAGCCTCGATGTCTATCAACAGATGAATGAATAAAGACAATATGGTCTATATACACAATGGAATATTACTCAGCTATAAGAACGAAACCGTGTCATTTGTAAGAAAAGAACTAAGTGAAATAAACCAGACTCAGAATGGTGATTATCATTTATTTTCTCTTATTTGAAGCCAGATGTTATGGTTTACATCTAGATGCTCCCCGGGAGCTTCAGGTGCTCTCATGTAGGGCTTTGGGAAGAGGGCTGGACCATGGGGCCACTGCAGCTAACTTGTTGTTAGGAGGTGGGTCTGGTTGGAAGAGGGATCACTGACAGTGTGAACCGGAAGGCGTATCTCCCTTCCTATCTCTCTCCCTCTCTCTTAGATTTCTGGCTGCCATGATGCAAACAGCTTTTCCTCTACTGTAACTCTCCGCCATTCCTTCCTTCCTTGGCTCCAGCCTCCTGTAGTCCAAAAACATGGGCCAAAATAAGCCTCTTTCCTTTAAACTGAGGGTTTGGGGTATTGTGTCTCAGTGAGGAGAAAAAGTGACTGAGACATCAAATGATGAATGACTAAGAAAGGGATGCTAGCAGGTAGCCTTCCAGATGAGGCTGGGGAGATGAGGAAGGGGACCAGGCAGAAAGGCGAGGAGAGGGGGGTAATAGGATTCAAATGATGGTCAAGATAGGCTAAATGAAATCAAAAGAAAAAAATTTTAATAGATAAGCACTGGTGAGAAAATAATACTATTTCATTTTGACCCTTCTGGAGATATAAGCATTTATTTTACTCTAGTTTGTGTTTAGTGAGCATAACTTTGAACATCAATAACTTTGTTATTGCACACACTGAAGATGATCATTCATACCTTCGTCGTTTATACATCCATTGATTTTTTTTCTTTTTAAAAGAATTATACTCAGTTTTAAAAGAGGGGATACGTGGAGGCAGTTATAGTGCAAATTGTAGGACATGGAAATGTTTGGAAGGTGCTTAAAGCACGTTTAATTCACAGATAATTTTTCTGGAATACTTGGTG